>PVJO010021137.1:0-30643 GCA_004026905.1 Hystrix cristata | reverse complement strand
GTTCAACACAGGGACAGAATTTTAAAAGCTGTTAGAGAAAATCAGTGAATCTCTCATAAAGGTTAAACCCACTGAAATTAGAGCAGACTTCTCAACACAAACCTTAACGACCAGGGTGGAGTGAACTGTTTCAATCCCCAAAAGATAACAACTTCCAATCCAGACTTAAATATTCTGCAAAACTTTCTTTCAAAATTGACGGAGAAATAAAGTATTTCCATGATAAAGAGGACCTCAAGAAATTCATGACCAGCAAACCAGCCCTACAAAAAATTTTCAAGTGTATCCTAGAAAGAAAATGAAGCCAATAATGCCAATAAAAAATCTAATAGAATAAATACACCAGAAAAAGTGAGCAATAAAGTGGAAAAGATAAGGGAATGAATCCGCAACAGAAAAATATACAATGACAGGAATAAATCAATAATTTTCAGTAATATCTCTCAATGAGACCAGTTTCAATTTTTCAATCAAAAGACACAGATTAGGAGACTGGATCAAAAAACTAAACTCAACAACATGCAGGGTACGAGAAATACACTTAATCCAAAAAGAAACATACAAATTAAAAATGAAAGAATAGAAAACAATACTCCATGCAACCGGAACTCAGAAAAAAGCAGAAATAGTACACTAATATCAGACAAAGTGGATTTCAAGCCAAAACTCATCAGAGGAGGCAAAGAAGGTAACTATACATTGGCTAATGAAACAATTCAATAGAAGACAATAACAATTATAAACATATATGCATCGAACACTAACAAGACAAACTTCATAAAACAAACCCTACTGGATTTAAAAAATGAGACAAACACCAACACAATTATAATAGAGGAACACAGTACCCCACTGTCACAAACAGACAGATAAACTAGACCAAAAAAATCAACAATCAGAGTTTAACGAAACATTTGGAAAAAAACAATAAATTTCTATGGCATGTTCCACCCAACAACAGAATGCACGTTTTTCTCACCAGTATGTGTAACTTTCTCCAAAATAGACAACATGCTAGCCCACAAGGCATACTTAAGTAGATGCAAAAGAATCATAATTATCCCATCCATGCTATCAGTGTAATGAAACTAGAAATCAATCACAAATTAAACCACAGTAATTATGTATGCACATGTAAACTAAACAATACACTCCTGCATAATCAATGGGTCACAGGAAACTCAAGGAAGAAATTAGTCAACTCCTAAAATCAAACAATAATGCCATTACAACATATCAGAACCTATGGGACACAATGAGAGCAGGCCTAAGTGGGAAGTTTATTGTTGTGAATGCCCACATCAGAAAAACAAAGCCAGCCCAAATAAATACCTAATGATGCACCTCAAGGTCCTAGAAAAATAAGAATGGTCCAAATCCAGAGCTTATACAAGGAAGGAAATTATAAAGATCAGAGCAGGGATTAATGAAATGGATACTTAAAAAACAATACAGAGAACCAATGAATCATAGAGGCACTTCTTTGAAAGAATAAACAAAATACACAGATCCCGAGCGAATCTCACCAAAAAAGGAAAGAAAAGACCCAAATCAATGCAATTAGAAATGAAAAAGTTGAAATCATTAGAGACTCACAAAAATAAGGAAAGGAAAGACTCAAACTCATGCAATTAAAAATTTTTAAAAGAGAAATCACAATGGATTTTGCAGAAATCCGGATCGTTAGTAACTACTTTGAGAACCCATACTCAAGAAAAATGGAGAACTCAGAAGAAATAGATACTTATGAACTATCAAAGGTGAACCAAGAAAACATAAAAACCATAAATAATTCAATATCAGGCAATGAAGTTGAAGAAGTAATAAAAAAAAAAAACTAAGAACAGTCCAAGTCACAATGGATTCTCCTCTGAATCCTATAAGAATGTTAAGGAAGATCTAATGCTAATAATACTCAAACTCACTAATGAAATGGAAAGGAAAGAGGTCTTCCCAAAGCTATTCCTGGATGCTAGCATTTCCCTGACTCAAAAACCAGAAAATGGACGCAACCAAAAAAGAGAACTACAGGCTCTAATGAACATTAATGCAAAAATCTTCAACAAGATACTGATGAAGAGAATGCACCAAATCACCAGAAACATCATACCTCATGACCAAGTAGGATTCATCCTAGGTATGCAGGGATAGTTCAATATCTGCAAATCAATAAATGTAATATATCATATAAGCAGAAGAGAAAAAAACTCACTATTATCCCAATTGATGCAGAAGAAGACTTTGACAAAATCCAACAACAATCCAAACACTGAAGAAAATAGGAATAGAAGAAACCTACCTCTGATAATAGTCATTTAGGACAAACCAACAGCCATCATTATATTAAATGAGGAGAAAGAGAAAGCTTTGCCTCCGAAGTTATGAAAAAGACAAGCAAGTCTGCTGTCACTACTCTTCAATATAATTCTTGAAACTATAGCCAGAGCAATCAGTCAAGAAAAAGAAATAAAAGGAATATGTATAAGAACAGAAGAAATCAAGTTATTATTATCTGAAGTTGACATGATCCAATACAGAGAAGAACCAAAAAAATTCCACCAAAAGACTCCTGGATTAAAAAACAAATTCAGCAATGTAGCAGGACACAAAATCAACACACAAAAATCAGTAGTGTTCTTATACTCTAATAATGAACTCACTGAGAAAGAAATGAGAGAAATAATACCATTCACAATAACATCAAGGAAAACTATACACTTGAGAATTAACCTACCAAAAGAAATGAAAGACCTCTACAGTGAAAATTACATCACTCTGAGAAAGCAATTAAAGAAGACATCAGAAAATCTAATGGTATCCTGCTCCTGCATAGGCAGAACAAATATTGTCAAAATTGCTGTACTTCAAAAACTGATATATAGATTTAATACAATCCCAATCAAAATACCAACAGCATTCCTCACAGAACTAGAGAAAATAATCCTAAAATTCATATGCACCCAGAAGAGACCCAGAAAAATAAAAGCAGTCTTGGGTAACAAAAGCAAAGCAGGAGGCATAACATTCCCAGATTCGAAGTTACATTTCTGTGTATTACCTTATAAAGTAGCCACTGAGCAAGAGAATAGTGATGGCAGGTAAGTCGAGAATAGGCTCATAGGGGCTGGCATTTTTTTAATCTCTAGTTTCCAAGGTTGATTAATTTCTGGCTATATCTTATTTTGGGAAAAGAGAGTTCAAAGGTCCAGTGATAAAAGAAAGCATGGTACGCTACAGAAACAGACATGAGGATCAATGAAACTGAATAGAAAAAGTAGAAACAACCCCAGGAAATTCAGCTATTTGATCTTTGACAAAAGACCACAAACCATTCACTGGAGGAAAGATGGTCTCTCTAAAGGGAGCTGGGAAAACTGCCTATCCAAATGCAGAATGTTGAGTCTAGACCCATATATCTCACCATATACTAAAAAATCAAAATGAATCAAAGATCTCAATGTAAAAACAGAAACAATTAGTCTGCTGCAAAATAGAACAGGTAAAATTCTTCAAAACATAGTGTAAGCAAGGACTTTCTGAACAGAACTCCACTGGCACAGGAAATAGCACCTGAATCAACAAATGGGATTACATAAAATTAAGAAGCTTATGCACAGCAAAGGAAACAACCAACAGAGTGAACAGACAACCTACAGAATGGGAAAAAGTGTTTGCCAGCTATTTGTCAGACAGAAAACTAACATCTAGAATATGTAAAGAACTCAGAAAAAAATTAGATCCCCCAAATTAAAAGAACCAATCAAAAAAATGGGCAACTGAAATGAATAGACACTTTTCAGAAGAAGAAGGATAAATGGCCAATAAATACATTAAGAAATGTTCAACATCACTGGCCATTAGAGAAATGCAAATTAAAACAGATTCCATGTTACCTCAAAAGGAATGGCTATCATCAAGATATCAAATAATAGCATATTTTGGCAAGCCTGTGAGGAAAAAGGAACACTTCTCTATTGTTGGTGGGAATGTAAACTAGTATAACCACTATGGAAATAAATATGGAGATTCCTCAAAAACTAAAACTGAAATTCCATACAGCTATTCTCCTTCTAGGCATCTTTCCAAAAGAGTTAAAGACATCATATTACAGTGATACATGCATACCCATGTTTATAGCAATATAATTCATAAGCACTAAATCTTCGAAGTAGCCTGTATGTCCATCAACAAATAAATGGATAAAGAAAATGTAGTATTTACACACAATGGAGTACAACTCTACCATAAAGAAGGATAAACTTGAGGCATTTGTAGGTAGATAGATGCATTTTGAGACCATATTATTAAGTATAATAAATCAGACACACAAGCTTAAATACGCAAGCTTAAATATTGCACGGTTTCTTTTATATGAGAAACCTAAAATATAAAATAGAGCAAAATAAAAGATAGATAATAGGAAATAGGGAGATCTTTTTCAAAGGGGAACAAGAGATGGAAAAAAATTGAAAGGAAAAAATGGAAATAAGAGCTTTTGCAAATGGGAAGGGACCAAGAAATGGAAGGAGTAGGGAATGATGAGAGGTGTAGGGAGTGAAAAAAGTATTATGGGTCATGTACATGTACCAACTCCCCATGACAAATATAATCATTCTGTATGGCAAACATGTGCTAATAAAAAACAAACAATTTTTTAAAAAAGACACAGACACCTAAAAAGATTTACCACAATATCATTTTCATTAGACTAATGTTACATAAAGCAATGTATATGATCATTTTGAACATATCTACCAATAGTAGTTTGGTCAATGAATTAAACGCCTTTAACGTCTCTTCTCAAACTATAGTTTCCTCAATATCAGATAAATAACTGAGAAAAGAAAACCTGAAATACAGCTTGTCTGAGTAATCATACTAATAACCACTCATAAAACCTGTTTATGACCTGCTGAACTAACACGTGCTTATCATTGATTGAATCACATTAATTTTTTTACGTTTTATGAGACCAGAATATGATTTATCCAACTTCATGTAACATTAGTCTAATGATTTAGACAAATGAGAAGAAGATTAAACATCAAATATGTTAAATAGTTAAAAGAATACCCTTTGGTTATGTTTTATTCAAAAGTTCATTTCTTTTGATTTATTCTATTTCTTTAAGAAGTCTAAACTGGTTAAAAAGAGTTTATTACTTGAAAGTAGTGAACTACAAATAACAAATTTCTAAATGACAGATAAAGACTTGAACCATGGTAGAGTCCTAAAATTCTAAGAAAAGCTGTCTTTAAAATGTTGTTCTATACACAAGAATGCCTACCTAGTGACTCCACATTTGGCTGCTCTGCAGATTGCTTTTTAAAGTGATGTGTTCAGAGGAAATTCCTCTGTCTGGCTTCACTGACCTCTTTCTGCTTCCGTGGCTTCTCTGAGGAGACGGTACCCACTGTCCTGAACCCCAAACCCGGGAAACATCCACACCCTTCCCTGCCTCTCGCCACATATGTCCACATCCAAGAAGTGACAGAGCCTCAAAATTCTACCTCCTCTGTACCTCTCCATCACTGCCCTGCCGCTCATCTCTGCTGATTCTTTTTCTGCCAGCCACCGTGATCTCTGACCCAAAATACTTAAACAGCCACTTCAGTGTTGGCTTTGCCTCCAGCCTTGCCCACATCTAATCCATTTGCCACACTGTGGCCAGAGTGAGCTTTCAGACAAGGAAACACAGTCATGTTACTCTCCTGCCTTAAAAGCCCTTCTGTGTCTCCCCACTGCCCTCAGGATAAAAATCCAAACTCCTCAGCATAACAAAAGGCCTTTCATTTTTCATTTCCTACTTACTATTGATGGCATCTAAAAAATACACACACATATGTATAGTTTATTCTACATATAAATACGTAATATACACACATATTCCCATGTACAGTTAAGTACAAAGAAAATATAATGGGCACCAATGACTCAGATTCAACAAACTTTACCATTTCTTCATAATTGTTTATATAATTTTAGATAGCATTTTAAACAAATAAACTAGTTAATGACAGTAGAAAGCCTCACACCACAGTTACAAATCCCACCCTCTGCAGGCCACATGCTGTCAGGTAGAATTTGTCTTTAATTTACTTTTCCATGAGCAAAATCACTTAGTCCAGCGTCCTCTAGCAAATAGTCTCCTTTCTCACACATTTGTAGTGTTTTTGTCTGTCCTTTATCAAATGTTTCTTACTCTAAATTGTTTCTACTTATCTTTCTCTCTCTCTCTCTCTCTCTCTCTCTCTCTCTCTCTCTCTCCCTCCAGAAATTTTACTACTATACATTTAAAATATGTCTTGCTGTCTTTAAGGATAAGCTCCTCTTTATTAATCTTAAAAATTACTTGCTCATTTTAGCTGGTCATTTTTACTAGATTTTCATTGCTTTTTACAGAATCTGGCCACCTATAATTTCTTTACAGGCTATAGGTGTTTTCTTAAGAAATATGGGATGTGTGCATGCACAATTTTGTAAATAGGAGTATTGGGGTAAAATAATACATTCTTAGTGTAGTATCTCTAATATTATTAGAGCATTACATATAGTAATTTTTCAATAATGGGGCAAATCTGTCTTTATTTTCATATTTACCAACACCATTTTCATTGCCTTATTAATGGGCATGGATTTTTCTACTTGGCTCATTTATACTTTTACTTTTATTACTGTGTTTCTCTTACTTTCAGAGGATTCATGTTTCTATGGTTTTTTCTTACTTCTTAAAACAAATGTTGAGCTGATTAATTTTGTTTTCCTTAATACAAAAATTTAGAACATTTAGGGTTATAAATAACCTCATAAGTATACTTTTACTAGTTTTAAAGTATTTTCAATATCTATTATTATTTCATAATTTTGGGTTATTTTTGACCCATCAATTATTTAAAAGTACCTTTGTTTTCCTAAAAAATAGAATTTCTTAAAATTGTGCTTTGATCACTGATTTGTAATCTGACTTCATATTCATTAGAAGATGTACATTGGGCTATAGTCATTGTTTCCTTGGTATTTATTTAGGCTTCTTTTATGATCAAGTATATGAATAATGTTCACAATTGTGTTCTATCCACTCAAAGATGAGTAAATGACATTTTATTAGGTGTAGATTCTTTTGACTGGGTTAACATAACTGAACGTGGCTTAGTTTCTCGGGATTCTAAGCCAATGGCAGCTGCATTCCAAATGCAATCCAGTGATCCCCTCCCTGATCTACCCTGCATCCCATAGACTAAATACTCAGACATCCCTTTGGGGGTCAATTTTCTTTCATTGTAAAATTTTAAATCTCTTTACCCAACCCTACTACTTTTGACCATCAAGTCTAAGTGAGATTGACAGATGCTGAAAGTTATTTCAGCTGCTACTAAGCACCGATTATCTTAGAAATGGAGGGAAAACAAACATGAAAATTCCAAGGAACTATCCAGGGATACTCCTCACAACTAGCCTTCTGAAAAACATTAGAGTGAATAAATCACAAGCCCTGCCCCATCTCTCAGGCCGATATTGCGGCTGCATTTACAAGGAGCAGAGTAACAAAGGAGAGACAGTAGCTGGGGAGAAACAAAAGTCGATTGTCACCAATAGTTCCAAGACGGAAAGCTCTGGGCTTCCTTTAAGCGGTTTGATTTATAGCCTGTGATATTACGTGCAAGAGTGCCCACAACCCAAAGTGTTTTGTGAGTTGACCTGTAAAAATAAGTCTATTAACCCTAATCAATCTCCCATTATGCAGGGGCGCCTGAGATTTAGCAAGCCAGGGGGCGACTCAGGCCTTGCAGCTCAGGGACAAATCACTGTCTCTGGTAATCAGCAGTGACTGCAAAGGCAGAATCCTTCTTTGCGGAGTAATGTGGAGGGGGAGGAGCTTTTATCTTTTAATGAGAAATGGAGGATTGTTTTCATTTTTAATTGCTGGGACTAATTAAGGCCCGGGGCTCTTGTGCAGATCTGGACCTGGTGGGTACATGTTCCCAGACCCCTCTGCAGGGCTTCACCCCAGCTGTGGTTGAACTGCCGGCCCCAACTTCCTGCTGTAATTAGTAGGGGCTTCTATTCCTATTAAGTACTTTATTACAGAAGCTAATTACAAAGTCTATAGATGGTTCACTGTGCCTTATGAGGGATTTTCTTGTGCTTTGTAAGGGGAATTCTAAAGGTGCGTGTTGTTTCAATCTCTGAAGGGCAAAATAAGAATTGGCACATCACACGGATGATCAAATGTCAATATATCTATGGAAAATGGAAATATTTTAAACCCACACCAGGACAGCCAAGCTAACAATGCTTCTTTTTATCTGAGATTTGGAGGGGTGGTTAGAAAAAAAAAATGCTATTACGCTATTAGCACCTACAAACTGTTCAAACAGGTCTGTATCTGGTCTCCACATAAACTAGGGTTGAAAAGTGTATGCTTTGCCTACCACAATAATCCAGGATGAAGTTATATAGTAGAAGATTTTCAGCAGTAGTGTAACCTGTATCTATCCCTGCAATATTCTGCTCATTCACATTGCCTTAGAATTCAGTGTGGTATTTGATGAAAAGATAAAAAGGAAAAGATACAAAGTATTGGGTGGGATATAGGAGAATTAAAGTGGGAAACATTGGGAGCTAGTGATATTTTTTGATTGTTATTCTATTACTCATTTTAAAATTCTTTCTATAAGAATAATTTTTAAAAAGATATATTATTTCTTGTTTATATTTATCTATATTATTCTTAAAATAGCTTTAGAAACAGAGATATAGATAGAAGTAGATATAATGAGTTGTTTGGGTTTTGTGAGATGTGTATGTGTGTGTGTGTGTGTATGTGTGTGTGTGTGTGTGTGTGTGTGTATGTCTGTGTGTTGTAATGACCAGTAAATCTTTCTAATTCCAATTAAGAACAAACGTATGAGAAGCTGGGACTTAGTCAGGGAGTGGGAGACACAACAAATAATTGAAATAGCCCAGTGTGTTCCTATCATTTACCAGATTTGGAACAAGAGTGAAGTGGCAACTCCTATCTTGCCACTCTGTTAGTCCCCCTTCGCTCCTCTGAGCAGTCTCTGAGTTCCACCCCTTGAGCCTATGGTCGGCACTCCAGTAATACAGCACTCTTTTCTGAGGAAAATGTAGGAATGAGACAGGTGGAGGCCTAGAAACTGGCTCAAGGATGATTGAACAGGTAAATTCCCAACCTCATACCTGGAACTTGGTAGGGACAGGATGAGGGGAAGCGTGCTGCAGGTGATCGTGAACCTCTGGCCCTGGGGACTCTTTACTCCATGAGAAGTGTCTCAGGAAAAGGAGGGGTGGAGCAAGCCCATCATATCTCAGGATTCAGGACAAGGTCCTTGGTGCTTAGTCACCAAGTACATTTGACTTTTCATGACCACGCTGGGTACCAAGGATGTGGCAGTGGATAATTATGCAAGATAAAGTGATTACTTTAAAAAAACTATCTGAATTCGTAGCACCAAATAAATACAGTTTATATTGCTTCAATCATATAATCCCTGCTTAGGATTTTTGCTTTAAATTTTTCTCAGAATATGTATAAACATATTTATGTACATATATGCGTGCATGTATATGTACATGTATATATGCATGCGTGCGTGTGTGTGTGTGTGTGTGTATGTGTGTGTGAAGACTCGGATATTTTATAGATTTTCTCCTTCCAGATGAAGAAATTGAAGTTTAAGAACGGTAAGTCTTCTGTTCAAGGGAGTTCTGCAATGGTGATTAGTCCCAAGCTTCTGGCAAGCTTATTGATAACAGAATTAAATCAATTCACTTGCATTTCCTGACTGTAAATATCATGCCTAATTCTAACATTGTGCAAAAAAACCCTTCATTCAGAGAGACGACCCTGCAAGATGTTTTGTAGTTTCGGCTGTGTTCAGATCCACCGAGCACAGACCAAGATGTCAACCGGGATGTGAGTTCAGCCTGTCTAAATCTTGACATCCCGGGCCTGCGAAAGTTCGTACCTGAGAAGTTCACGTCTTCAACTAGCTCAAGGCTCCATCCTCTCACAGACACTCTTAAAAAACAGTCCAGGTTTTATAAGAGAGGACTTACTTTTAAAGATCAAAAATGTAGGCTTTGGATCCAGCGTGGCTGTCATCTCAGTTCTCTGAGGGGAGGCTGAGGCAGGCAGACTGTAAATTCAAGTACAGCCTGAGAAATTATATTTTTGTGAACATTACTTGGAAATTTATTTTCTTATTTTTTCTTTTTGTATTGGTACACATTTGCAATGCATAATGAACACTCTCATTGTGATATGGAGTGTTGTATATACACATATTTCTTTTTGTTTTGTTTTCTCAGACCAGATGTCACTATATAGTTCAGGCTGGGCTTGAACTCACTGTGTAAGCCAGGCTGGCCTTGAACGTGTGACATCCTCCTGCCTCAGCCTCCCAAGGGCTGGGATTATAGGCATGTGCCACCATGTCTGGCTCAGTACATTTACATATTGCATCTTAGTCCTTTTCATTTTACCCTCCCTTCCACCTCCTCCCTCCCCTCCATTTCTAGGTCTTACCCATCTACAGAACAGTCTTGGAAATTATTGACTTAACAAGACCCTTTCTTAGCAAGAAAAAATGTTCAGCATCTTTAGTCATCAGAGAAATGCAAATCAAAATAACGCTGAGATTTCATCTTACCCCAGAAGGAATGGCTATTATCAAGAATTTGAAAAATGGAAAATGGGGCTGGGGATTTGGCACAGTGGCTAGATTGCTTGCCTACCAAGTACAAGACACTGAGTTCAATCTCTGGCACCAAAAAACAAAACAAAACAAAAAACCCAGAAAGTGCTGGCAAGGCTGTGGGAAAAACGAATCCTTCTACAATGTTGGTGTGAACTATAAACTAGAACAACCACTATGGAAATCAGTATGGAGATTCCTCAAAAAACTAAACACAGAAATTCCACTTGATCCAGTCATTCCATGATTTGCTCTGGTCTAATAATGATAAAAACAGAAAAATCCCGATCAGAGACTATTCCACAAGATACTTGACCAGTTCCTCTCACAATGTTCTGGACACAAAGTCTGAGAAACTATCACTGGGGCTCAAGGAGATATGAGACTAAAAGGAACACTGTAACATGGGTGCGAACTGGAGGCAGAAGAGGGACATTATGTAAAAGCTAAGCACATGTGAATAAACTTTAGACTTTAGCTAATAATAATTTACCAACATTGATTCCTTGATTGTAGCAAGTACATCATGTTACTGCAAGGTGTTAATGAGTATAGGGCAGTGATGGGAACCTTTTAGAGACCAAGTGCCTGGGCTGCAACCCAAAACCCACTTATTTATCCCAAAATACCAATACGGCAATTAAACCTGGATACTATTAAAAATTGAAAAATAGAAAAATAATATTCACAAATCACCAAAAAACTAAGAATATTTAACAATAAATTTAATAAAATTCTAAAACGTTTATATTAGAAACGCAAAATATTCCTAAGAGAAATGTAAATTAATCAAAACAAATTAAAAAACATACTATGTTCATAAATCAAAAGATTCAATATTATTAAGAAGCCAGTTTCTTCCCCAAATTGTTCTTTCATTTAACACATTCCAGTAAACGTCCTACAGTATGTTATAAAGGAACTAATGAACTGATTTAAAATGTACATAGAATTAAAAGGACTAAAATCAGCCAAAATAATTTTAAACACTGAGAACAAAATGGTAGGACCAAAAATCAACAAGAGTATAAAAGGTCACCAACCATCTTCACATAACTGACTTTTCCAGAACACTCCACTCAGTAATAACAGAACACACTTTCTTTAAAAAAAAAAAAAATAGAGACTATTTAGCAAGATAGACTGTATTCTGGACTAAACAGGAAGTCTCGATTTACAATTAACTTATTTTTCTTTTACAACATTTTGAACAAATTAGAAGTCACGAATAGAAAGATATCTGGAAAATCCCCCGATACATGAAAACAAAATAAAATAACTCATGAGTCAAATTTTAAAAATCAAAAGAAAAATTAATTGTGATTTAAATATTAATACTATGATACAACTGATGAAGTCAGTATTCACTATTTTAGTTAGTATTCACTATAAAATCGTATCCACTATTTTACAGGTGAGAAAACCAATTCAGAAAATGTAAATATCCTGTTCAAAGCAAATACACAGAGTTTGCCAGACCTGAAAGAAATACATATTCAAGCTATGCTGGTTCCCAAGTCTAATCTTATATCCCATATAAGTCATTATGTCTGCTGGTAGAAGCCATACATAGCAGAACATAGTAGCGGTAGAATAAGAAGTAGTAGTAGTAACAGCAGCAGTAGCAGCTAATCTTTATCTATGATAAGACAATTTTGAAGCACTTAGCATGCATTGGTCCACTTGCAGGGGCAGAACCCTCTGAAGATTGTGCTATACCTATCATGATATAAACGAAGCGACAAGAACGTAGAGAAAACAAGTAACTTGCCTGGGTGCTTAGTTAAGGCCGGGCAAATTGTTTGGTTCCAGAGCTTATATGCTTACCCAGTATAATACATTACCTCTAAAGTGAGGAATGACCGAGGTGAGGCAAATTTGTTTTTAATGCAACTAGTATACTATTTGTCAAATTTTGCTAAGTTTGAATAAATATATGTGAGTTTAAAATGTTAAATATGTAAAATTTTAAACATGTATATTTTTAAAAATTAAATATGTATGAATAACTGACAGAAAAATCTTTCTATATAAAAAAATACAAAATTAATATACTTACAAAGGTCTAACATCTAGAATATACAAAGAACTCAAAAAAATTAAACCTCTCAAATTTAAAGACCCAATCCAAAAATGGGCAACTGAAATAAATAAACATTTCTCAGACAAAGATATAAAAATGGCAAATAAATATATGAAAAAATGTTCAACATCACTAGTCATTCAAGAGATGCAAATCAAAACAACATTAAGATTCCACCTCACTCCAGAAAGAACTACGTATATGGAAAAATCAACCAATACCAAATGCTAGAGGGGCTGTGGGGAAAAAGGAACCCTCCTCCACTGTTGGTGGGCATGTAGACTGGTCCAGCCACTGTGGAAATCAATATGGAGATTCCTCAAAAAACCATAACTGGAGGTTCCATTTGACCCAGCTATTCCCCTACTGGGGATCTTCCCAGAAGAATTAAAATCGTCACACCACAGGGACATATGCACCACCATGTTCATAGCAACACAATTTATAATAGCTAAGTCTTGGAAACAACCTAAATGCCCAACAACCAATGAATGGCTAAAGAAAATGTGGTTTTTTCTACACAATGGAGTACTACACAGCCATAAAAAAGGATAAACTAGAGTCATTTGTATATAAATGGATGTTCCTTGAGAACATAATTTTAAGTGAAATAAATCAGACACTCATGAGTGCACATCGAATTGTTTCTCTGATATGAGAAACCATAACTGTAAATAAGGACAAAGAGGTGTAATAGATATTATATAAAAGGAAGATAATATACAAAGGAGAGGAGTACTAGAAAGAAAGACAGGGAAAAGCAGAAAGGCAACAAAGGACAGAAAAAGGAAAGGGAAAATATGGAAAATTATGAATAAACCTGCTGTAAATAGGGAGGGAGGGAACAGAGGGGGAGGGGTGGGGAAGAGGGGGGAGAACCAAGATGCATCATGTATAGTTACAAAATAAATGTGATGAATGTGACCATTGTATGTAAAATGTACCAATACATGTTCTTGGTTTAAAATAAAAATTAAAAAAAATTAATATACTTGACTGCATTACAATATAAATATTTATATAACAAAAAAATTTAATTATTTAACAGGTTAATAGCTGTTAAATATACAAGCAGATTTGATAAAACAATAAAACAGCACTCAAACATTTTAATATAAAAACAGGAAAAAAAAAAAAAAACAGGCCGTGGACATAGCCAGAATTGCCAAGAGTTATGAAAGGCCACTAGACATATACCAAAGAAAGACGAAGGGGAAAAAAAAAAAAAAAGATGACGAAGGAGGGGGAAGGAGGAAGTGGAGAGAAGAAGAGGAAGGGGAGGAGAAGAAGAAATGCCAGTAAAGAAAGGAATTCAATTTTCTGAACAATTTTCCTTTTGTCAATTTTCAACTTGCATATGGTAAAGATAATTCTTGTTTGCATTAAGTAATTCTTTTTATTGTTGTGCTCAAATAACTCTTGTGAGATAAAGGGAGAGTAGTTTTATTAACATACCACTTGTGGAACTATCAATAACTTTAAGTTGGCAGTATGTATTTTGAAAGCCTAAAAAATTTACCTTCTTCATCCCAGTAATAACAATTTTATGAATATACAATGAAGAAATAGTCACAGCTCTACACCAAGATTTGCATAGAGAGATATACTTGGTATAATGTCTGATAAAAAGAGAAAGTCATATTTATATATATACATACATATATGTATATGATTGGTTACACATTACTGAAAATGTATAGGAATATTGTATTTTAAAAGAATTTTTGTGAATTGTTTGGAAAAATAGAAAAACACTGAGGTTGTGTAATGAAAAATAACTTTGATAAATATGACACAAATATATATAAGTAAAGCAAAAAGAAAGCACATTTATAGAGGAAAAGAAAGGCAAAACTACAATGTTAGTTATGTTTATCTCTGGGTTGTAATATTTTAGAGTATTGTTATTTTCCAAATTTTCCTTCATAACTCTTATTACTACTGCAGTCAGAAAAAGAAAAAATAAGATCTTTCTTAAAATCCTCATAAGCTTCACCTGAGAATGGTGTGATTCTTTTATCACAATTGCTTATAAAAATAAAATGTCTATTAACTCGATTATTTTGCCATTCCTGTCTCCAGCCAGATCAGACCTGACTGTAAACTGACAATGATCTTGTAGGAGGACATCACCTCTATCCCCTGCCACAGGCCCAGCTCTTCTTAGAAGAGTTTCTGAGAGATCGAAAAGGCAGAGATGCAACAGCTTCCGCAGGCCGCACATGCCTCCAGAGGGCTCGTGAGGAGAGGAGGAGGCTGCAGTCATCCCACTGATCAATGCCACGTGGGACGGGTGGACAGTGTGCTGAGCGTGACTCTGATGCCATGATAAGGATGCAGGCAAGGAGTAAAAGACAGCTACAGCTCTTTGAAGCTCCCACATCAATCCAGTCGAGAACTTCCAATAGATACATGCACAGGTAAAGGGAAGAAACCTACAGACTCTTGCTCCATCTATAGATTCTTACAGATCTTTATGTCAGTTACAAATTCTTTTTAATGTATGACCATTTCATCCATTTTTGGAAAGGCAAGAGTCTGGATGGTTCCTTTCCTGGATGAAATGATAACAGAAGGGACAGATGAGTACAAATGGACCTAGGAGGGCAAAGTGCTGCGACAGGACCTTCATCGATTGGCTAAGTGTGTTTGGTGACAGGCCCTCCAGCAACCAATCAGAATGAGAAATGGCATGTACTGATGAAATGTTAAAGCATCCCTGGTCTCCGCAGATGACAGCAGAGTGTCTGCCTTTCTCTACATACATTAAATCATTCTCACGTAAGAGAGGGGGGCCAGGAAAGGAGAGACAGGGAATAAACACAGAACTGGAAAAAAAGTCTGAACGGTGATCGCTTCATCTTGGAAATGACATTGAGAACACCAGAAGTTCCAGTTAAAAACACATCAAGATTTATTTTTATGAGTTTTCAGCCTTAGGAATTATTTATAGGGCAACTCCTGAGACAAAGTAATAATTCACCATAGACCACAGGAACTGGGTCTGTGTGCTGAAGAATAAAATATTCATTTTTTATTACGTCTAAGGCTGTGAAAATGTATCCTAAAACTTAGCATCAGTGGAAACTCTGCCACCTTAATTCATAGCCTCACAGATCCGTAATCAATATCCCTTCACCTGTGTGCCTAGAGCTTCGGGGATTCACCTATCTTCACTTTCAGCATTCCTACACCTTGTGCCATGCGTTACAACTAGCTGAAAATATAATTTAGTATTAGGTGAAAAATAAAATATGGTGCTTCAGGTAATTAATGTTAGTACCACCGATCCTTACAACAAACCAGAATGATGAAGCGCGTATCAGCAAATCGGGCTTACAGGAGATCAGCAAATCTATAGCGTGTTAGTCAGGCTGAGACCACGTTTGACAATGACAGAGAAATCTCAGTACCGAACACAGAGAGTACGTTTGTCACTCTAAAGCCTTGTCATCTCCAGACGCATGCGCTTATCTTCAACTTCTGCATTCCGTGTCTCTTGAAGTAGAGTAATGATTCCTGGCGATTTCATTTACCCATTCTCAGATCATTCTGATTTTCCAGATGAAAAGAAAATAAACTACACTCCTGTGCTGGTCATAGACATTTCACAAATATAACTGTCAAATTATGATTCCCTCCAACTCCTTTCATATCTCCATAATTATTATTTTTGTAAAGCTTGTGCAGTGACTTTGTTGCTGGGATCAGCTCCTCCCAGCTAACATTCCATGAGCTACATCACTTCATTTACATGGTACTGTTGATTTCTTGTTAAATGTGCATTTTCAGCTCTTACTGTTAGCTTGCATTTTTTTCTCAATTCATAAAAGCAGTTCAATCACCCAAGAGTCAACCATTGATCATTAAAGCAATGATTAAAAATAATGCTGCCCACAAACGGTCCCACTGGACTACATTTTGAATTTAGGTTAGCTACTACCAAATCTGCATTGCAAATTTTTTTTCAGATGAGGAGTCTTGCTTTCCTTGCCACCCATATAAGCACATATATTTACAGTTTGAAATTTCAAATATGCTTCCCCAGAACTCAGAAAGTAATCTCTTATCCTTGACCACAGTAGATTTCTGATTTGGGGCTTCCATGCCTGCATTTCAGGCTTTGTCTCCAGGAAATCACAATCAATGTGAAAGCTGCACTCTCTCCAGTGAAGTGAAGGAAAGTGGGGGGAGTATGTTATAGAGATGGTTTTATACATGCAAAGTAACACATTTGGAAGAGTAGTGTTTTAGTCTGTTATGTGCTGCTATAACACGATACCTGAGACTGGACAATTTCTAAAGAACAAAATTTAGTTTTCTTTGAGTGGAGGTTTGGAAGGCCAAGGTCACGCACGAGCAGTTTCCATTGTCTGGTGAAGGCTGCGCTCTGCTTCCGAGATGTCACATCTTGCTGCACCTCCAGAGGGGAGGAGTACCACATCCTCCCATAGTAGAAAGTAGAAGGGAAAGCTAGCTGAACTTTAGTTAGAACTTCCTCTAACTTCTAGGAGTTTGGTATGTAGTAGGGACCCAGATATATGTACATAGAACAGTGACTATCCATACAGGACTATCTGTTCCAAAGATAGTAGGAATGGAGACAAGGACAGCCATGGGAGCTAGCCTGCAGAGGAGCTAAAAATGTACAGAAGCTGGAGAAAGCCTGACATGGAGACAAGAAGAATAGCCAGTAATGGAGCTGATACTCAGAGGGGCAGGTAGATACATTTTAGAGAAATGGCTTGTTGGAAACAAAAGCATCAAAAGAAGAAGTCGTGGGAGATGAGTTTGAAGATATGGGTGGTGGCAAGACCATGGAGGGCTTTGAAAGCCAGAGCAAGGTGTACTTATTTTATCCTGTGCACAAACTGAAATCACTGAGGGCTTTTTGATAAAAGAGGGTGATGTGTGTAGTCGGTTCCTTGTGTTTGGGAGAAAAAAAATAATCTGCATACATGAAGTCCTGGTGAGATGAGAGACCTGGAGATTGGTTTGGGAAAGGGAAACTCTAAAATATGTGAGTGAAGGAATCATCTCAATTTGCCTACAGTTTAGGAGCCAGAGACCGAAAAAGCACTGGGCTTCAAGCCTGAGTGACTATAAGTCCTGGCACATTGGCAGGAATTGCAGAGATGCTAAGAGGGAGAGAGCTGCTGAGTAGAAGCATCTTAAGAAGGGACACACCAGGTACCAGGTCAAAGGCATGAGAGGGGGAAAGGATTCCCTGCAGAGTGAAGCAGACATGGCTGAAAAGCAACAGGCCATCTATGCTGAGAGGTTACCACATGTTAAGTGACAGAGGCCTACACTCTTGACCACCATGGAGAGTCCCGAAGAAAAGGAGAGCCTGTGCAAAGCGAATGTACCCTGGATGTGTCCCCACTAGAATGTAAGCTCCATGAGGCCGAGCACCCAAGTCTATTCACTGCTGCAGCACAAACACAGAGAACAGGGCCCAGCGTGAGAAGTGACTCCTAAACTATGATGGGTGAATCAAGTCTACAAAATCCAGGGAACCAAGCACAGGAACTGAGCAGAGAAATGGCTTTCTGAAAGGAAGGGCTTGAGAGTCGGTTCATGAAGGGCATGCTGAATTTTGGATATGATAGAGTGCAGGAAATGCTACCTTCTAAGATGGCACCTTGGCATACTGAGGATTTTAAGCTAAAGGATACTGAGAAAACTGCAAAGGCTTGAGGGTCTCTCTGAGGTTCCCCCTTCCTCCTCCCCCGAAGACTCTCATGCCGCAGGAGTCCGATCCTATACCTAGAAGGAAGGACTATCACACAGAGGTGAAGAAGAACCTGAACGAACAAGACAGGCCTTGCTGAGTCGCCCCCATTTTATTTCCATTATACCATTTCCCTTTATCATCCAGTCGGAATTCAATATGACAGCATAGAAAAATACTTTCTCCTGACTCTTGCATCTTCACTGCTGAAGGCTCCTGGGCTCATGTAAAACGTGTATGAAATAAACATGTCATGCTTTTCTCTTGTCAGTCTGTATTTTGTTATAAGGGTCTCTGCCACAAACCTAACAATGTGTAACAAATTATACAACATTCGCTTCCCTCCAGATGAATGGAGTATTATGATTTGGATCCTAAACATCCCCCAAAGTCTCACGTGTTGAAGACTTCATCCCCAACACAACAGTGTTCTGAGTTGGGGCATTCGGAAGGTGACTGGATTGTGAAAGCTCTGACCTCATGGCTGGATTGAGCCATTCACAGATTCATAATTTAATAGGCTATTGGGAAGTGGTGGAAACTGCAAGGGGGGCCTAGTTGTAGGAAGTACGTCACTGGGAGCGTGAATTGAAGGTTATATTTTGTCTCTGGTCCCTTCCTCTCACTCTCTATATTTCTGCTCCTGGCCAAAGCTTTGCTCCACTGTGTGCTCCCACCTCAATGTTCTGTATCACCACAAGCCCAGAACAACACAGCCAGGCAACCATGGCCTGAAACCTCAGGAGCGGTAAGACAAAAACGCACCTTTTCTTTTAAATCGTTTCTCACTGTATTTTGTTACAGCAATACAAAAGCTACCTCTCTCTCCCGAAAGAAAGACAGACTGATTTCCAGGTAAAGGCAATTGTCTTCATCACTTTCTCACACTAAGGCATAATGTCCAGCACCTTGAAGGAGGAGAAGTTTTTAGTTCAGAGTTTCAGAAGTTTCAGTATATGGTCAACTGGCTGCCAACACAGAAACCACACAGTGGGAGGGCCAGGAAGAAGAAAGCTGCTCATCACATGGCAGCCAGGAAGCAGAGAGAGAAGGAAGGAGCTAGGAAGGGTTACACTCTATACCCTTCCAGGTCACACCCCAGTGACCCATCACTTCCAGCCAGGCCCCACCTCCTAACAGTACATTCAGCGATGAATTCATCAGCAGATTAGTCCACTGATGAGTATAGGGCCGCATTGTTCCAGTCACCTTCCAAAAGCCTGACCCCTGAACACAGGAAGTTTTCTTTTTTTGGCGGGGGGAGGTTGCTGGGGATCAAACTGAGGGCCTTGTGCTTGCTAGGTAAGCGCTCTACCACTGAACTAAATCCCCAACCCCTAAACACAGGAAGTTTTGAGGGGATGTTCTTGATCTAAACCATAGCAGTAATGACTTAGAAGAAGGCACAGAAGTAGACTACAGTGACCATCTATGGTAAGTCTACAATCTACAGTTAGACTATAGGAGCAAAGGAAAAGGGGGAATAGAGGAGGGAGATGGCCTTTCCAAGGGAAAGGGACTTATAAGCACCAAGTCACAATCTTTTTCCCAGAGCCAGAGAGCCTACTATCATCTTGCCAAAGTGCATATTTCAAAGTCTCCCTAAACATAAAGATTCCAATACAGGGAGAAACCGGTCTTGCTGAGCATGAAATTACTCATCATCACATTAATTGCCCACCAATCCTTCTATGAGTGTACACTGTGATTTCTCATTTTAATGAACTTTGCCCAACAGAAAAGACTCCTAAAATCCCAAGTCAAGAGACCTTGAAAAAGTCTCTTTTCTTCAGAAATCTCATAAGCAAATGATCAGTGGTCCCCAAGGCTCCTTCCAGCTTGTCCTGTTCTGGAACAGCCCTTTTCCATCCCAGCTGAGATCCTGGGCTCAAAGCAGACAAACTCTATGTCTGGGGAGGGCTTTCTAACTGCTATTCTTTTTACACTGCTATGTTTGGAAAAGAGATTCTGTGAAAATGATACCATTGATTTTCTATATTTATTTTCTCTCCAAAGCTTTCATATCCAATGTGCTCCCTCTTCAGAGTAAGCACGGCTGTGGGAAGCAACGCTTAGAAAAAGAAGCTATAAAACGCTGCCTCTCTGAAAAATAAGTCTCTGATAAAGAAGCCCACCGAAAAAAAGTGAGTGGGCATTTGGCCAGTGACCTGGCCTTCCCCTGGGGTACCACCACGATGCCAGGCCAAACCAGATGATATCTTGCTGCAGCCTCATCCCCAGAGTGCTTCAGGCGAGAGTCACTTGGCAGTTGGTTTACTCCGGATGGCAACTGCTTTGCTTTTATCAGTGTGGCAGATTTATGGCTGCCTAACAGTTTAGAACTTCAGCTTTACCATAACCATGCAGATGGGCTAACCAGTTAATATATCCCCCGTATAACATTACAGATCACCCTCCAATCTCCCCTGACATCTTGAGGTTCTAGAGGGAAGAAAAATGCTAATGTTCATACTATCTAAAACATAATAGAGAATGGAGCATTGCCATCCCTAAAATCTGTGTTAATAATGAAGCGTAAGTCACAGGTGTAATTATTCTACGAGAGGTTAGTTGGCTAAGATTTTATTTTGTTTTGTTGAAACAGAGATTGGACACAATGAAAGGCCATACACGCTCCACATTCTAGTCTACTTGTTGCCAGGCTCACACACCTCTACCATTTTAGCGTCCTTATCTCAGACCTTGCCTCATCTCTGAGGATTTTGGAGGAACTTTCAGGATTCCCGTTCTTCCTATTTGGCTGATTCTCTGCTCCACTCAAAGTACATCTGAGCTGTGGGTACACTGAGTCACCAGATCTGTCTGACCTATATTTTGCAGAAGTAGTTGGACCACTAAAGTATCAAGAGATTGAAGTATGACAGTCAGGCAAAAACTTGTCTTCTGCTATGGGCAGCACAAAGTGGCCAGCCCATGGATTTGTCTAAGAAAATCAGCACCAAAGTTGGTTGCTGTTTCTGAGGAAGGCAGGACCCTGGGGCATTAGAACTAAAGGTGCAATTTTGCAAATCTGCAGTTCTCGAATCCAAGAAACAGAAGATATGATTCACCTGGGCAGTATCATGAGCCCCTTTTTCACTCTTTTTACTGAGCTGTAAGTGCAATAAGTGTGGATCTGACCAGTACTGTGAGAACACTGATTAAAAACAAGTACCCGCGCATGGATCCAAACAGTCACACGGACACCCATCAATTTCAGGGTTTAAACCTAAGTATGTGTGTCCCTTTGGCAGGAAAAAATGTGGCAGCTTTATGTAAACACACCTAAATGTGTCTCCTATAATTCTACTGAGCTGTTTCAAAGTAGGCATATAAGTTTTAAAAGTTCTGTTTTTGCAGGGGTTTGTATCCAATCTGTGATCTACAGAGTCCTAGGGGGTTTATTTTGTTTGTTTGTTTGGTGCCGGGGATCAAACTCAGGGCCTTGTGCTTTCAGGGCAAGCACTCTGACTGCTGAGCTAAATCCCCAGCCCCTACAGAGTCTAGGAATGGTTAATTGGAACCCATTTGGAGCAATGACTAAGCCAGTTCTGTCCAAAAGAAACAAAATATGAGCCAAAAATGCATACAACAGACATCATTTTTAATTTCCTAGGCTCTCCATTAGAAAGAGTAAAGAGAGACAGGTGAAATGATTTTCAAAAGTATATTTTATTTAATATAATATATCCAAAATATTATCATTTCAGTGTGTCAATAATATAAAGCTTATTATTATAAAATTTACCATGTCTGTACTAAATTCAAATCCAGTGTATAGTTCAAATTTCCAGCACATTCCAATTCAGACCGTCCACATTTTGTTGGCTCAGTAGCCACATGTGGCCACTGGCTATTCCTTTAGACGGTACAGTTTGAACCTATTATTACCACCACTTGATTTAAAATAATTGAACTTTTAAAAAAAGAATTGCTAATACAATAAAATGACATACTACACAGTATAATTATGTGTGTCATATGAGCGAGTCTTTGGGAAATCTAAACTCATGTTCTGGGATTTATAGCACTTATTAATAGAGCTGTTGAATAACTAAAAGCACCTTGTCTCCTTTACTTTCTAAAAACATACTCTTTCTCTTTATTGAACAGAACCAAAGGGACCAGGTCCCATTTGTTAAGATAACTTGCCCTGCAGATATCCACAGACCTCTCCACTGTGAGGACGCAATGTAACAGTAAGTGTATGTCGTGTGTAAAAAGCAAGCCAGAGACAGACGCACACATCAGAACTATATGTCTATTGTAGGGCTCTGCTTCCGAACACTTCTTGAACACAAACAGCACGTAAAGAAGGAGTTTCCACACCATTACTAGAAATAGTCACTATGTTCTAATTTGAAACCAGAAAATTACTTCCCGAATGCCCCTTTGGGAAAAGACAGATGATAAAAACAAAAAATTCCCTGGAGCTCCATAATCAGAGTCACGGGGTCAGCAAGGACTGTCATACATGGTTCCAGCCCTTGCTAGCTTATTGTAGATGTGCAGACAGGGACAGCCCAGTATTCCGGTGGGAGAGACACAGATGCTCCAGAAGGGCCCGTGTAAATACAGCACCAAGCGTAACCACCGGGCAATACAAACACTGATAACACAACACTCGCGGCTAGTGTGGGCACTCCTTTGTGCTAATAAATTCACCAGTGACCAGTCTGTTGCCGAAATAGTGTCAATTAATCACGTGGAAAACATGGTTCAATTACAAAAATCATTTGATTGCAAGCCAAAGAAGTATAGTTTAGTGCACAGTAAGTATTTGCAGGTAAATGAAACATTTTAATTGGCAACTGACTCCACCAGAGCACTATGAGTCTTGATCCTCGCCCAGGAATGGCTTTGTGGATGAGGCCTGATGCACTGACATGACCTGGAATCCTGGAAAACTTTCCTTTCTAGTTGACTCTTATTTGATTTTCCTTAATCTGAGTAGAAGTCTCTAGAGAGTCCCACTATACCTTTCTCACTAGTAAAAGATGGAAATTTTTATTATTACTCTCTTGCTTTCCTATCACTTGCTTCTGACAAAACTGTAGAATATTAAAGGAAAATACATTCAAAAGAGACAAGAAAGTGAAAGAACCCAAAACACTATGGAAATCTAGAGTTTAAATTGGTTTAAACATTGAATATGCTTTCTTCCCCCCGAGTACTAGGGATGGAAAACTGACCCTTCACACTGAGCTGCATCCCCAGCCCTTTTTGTTTTTTGTAACAAATTCTTGCTAAGCACTAAGTTGCCCCATCTAGGCTCAAACTTGTGATGCTCCTGCCTCGACCCCAAGAGTGCCAGGATTACAGGCATGCACCACCACTCCCAGTTCAGATGTGCTTAAACAAAAGCACCAACTTGATCAAAATGTTGGGAGGTTAAAGATACAACATGTGACACCTCCAAGCAGAATTTTTTAAATAGGTTTTTATTAAAATTTATCCAAAATTACACAAACTCCAAGCAGAATTTGAAGAGAGAGGCCTCTGAAAATGTGGCAGAGAGAAGCCTTGGTTGGAATCAGTATGCCTGAATCTGGTATCATGCAAATAGGAATACTGAGGAAGAGGCAGTATGAACGGAAACGCTGTTGACTTATAATGAGATACAATTTAAGATGCAGTGGAGGGAGAAGTTGTGGTGTTGCAGGATCAATTTATACCTGGGTAAAATTAGAATAGACAAATGAGGACTGAAAACTGGGCCTCAAGCAAGATCAACATTAAAAGCAGACATTCTTTATAGCTCTATAGAAGGAATGCTGAGAAACTAACAATTTGTTTCCTTGGTCTAAGTAACCATGGTTCATAAATGCACTAATCAAAACAGACCCTATCCCGGACACAAAGCTTATGTGGAGAAGACTGCTCTTTACAGACAACTCTGTGTTCTCGGGAAGTAGGATTTGGAAGGCAAGGTACTTGTATAGACACCTGCTACCAAGCTCACTCACTCAACCCAATGGACTTCCCTACATCTCTGACCCCAGCTGTTACAGACAGTTTCTTGTTCCTGTGAACTTGATACTTATGTTAATACTTAAGTTTATGTTCACTGATTCAACAACAAATTATCAAATCTCTTCTCTCCGCTGTGCACCTTACAAGGCACTGGGGCTAAGGCATAAAACAAGAAATTACTCCTTCCCTCCTGCTTTTCACAATTGATGGGGAAGTCAAGCATTAATTAGTTAACAAAATATAAAAATGCAAATATTATGAAAGTTTCCAAAGTAAAGAATTTGACACTACAAGACTCTAAAATCACATATTTTCATCCAGATATCAGGAAGGACCTCTCCAAGGAAGCTTCAATTCAGATGAGTGGTCTGGAAGATGCATTAGATTAACTAGGAGATGAGAAAATGGACGAACATTTGGGGAAACAGCATGTGCAAAAGCACAGTGGTAGGAGGAAGCATGTCAGATGGTAGGAATTTAAAGTCTGGGCAAAAGAAGGAGGGGAATGAACTCTAGAAATCTAGGCAACACAATGGTTACTGAAACTAATACAGCAGCAGTGCATTTAAAAATTTTAAAAAAGGAGAACATGGGATATAAAATAGAGTTTGATAAGAGATTAACTGGAGCATTTTTAAGGTTTTCTAGAGAAACAGAATCAATAAAATATATAGTGATATGTAAGAAGAAATGTATTATGGGAATTGGCTCCTGTCACTACAGAGGCTGAGAAGCCCCAGGATCTGGATCTGCCTGTAAACCAGAAGTCCTGACATCTGAAAGCAGATGCTGAATGCCCCAGCCAAAGAGTACAAAGGGTAAATATCCTTTTATGTTCTATTTAGGCTCTCAATGGATGGGATGATGTCTACCCACACTAGAGAGGGCAGACCTTCTTTACTCAGTCTACTGATTCAAATGCTAATCTCATCCAGAAACACCCTCACAGATACAACCAGAAATACCATTTCACCAGCTATCTGGGCATCCATCCCTTAGACTGCTCAAATTGGCATATACAATTAACCATCCCTGAACATAAGCCAGAGGGAAACAAGAGACCAAAAATGGCTCCTATATTTTCAGATCAAATAATTAAGGGATGACATACCAACACAGAAAAGCTGTAGCTGTGTATTGGGAGGTGTGTGTTGTATTGGGAGTTGGGGCAGTTTCTTTAGGTGATAGGAAATCAAGAATTTACATTTTGACTATGTTAGGTTTGAGTTTTCTCTATGACATCCTAATGAATAGGTCAAGAGAGTAAGCTAGTTTAGATTAAGAATAAAAGATCTGGGCTTTAGAGAGATGTTCTGCTACTCTGAATATTAAGGTAGTATTTAAGTAGAGAAAAATTGAGACACCCTCTCAGGAGAAAGTTTGGAGAGAGAGAGAAGGAAATTTGTCTCTAAGCCTCAAGAAACCCCAATATTTAGAATTTTGTAAAGAAGGATGAACAAGTATAAGGCACCAAGAAGGAGCCAGCTCCTAGAGGAAAAGACCCCCAAAGATCTTGGAACCACAACAGCCAAGAACCAAAGTGCTCCACGAAGGAAGTGGTCACCAATGCCCAGTGTATCCAAAGTACATGTCTGGTAAAGACAAAGAGTTGTCCATGGGGCCAGTAAACATGAAGACCCCTTCAGCTTTTGGCAGGGTGATTTCAATTGCTTGTGAGAGGCAGAAATCATCATGTAAAGAGTAAAGAATATATATGGAAGCAGATGATACAACATGGGTGAGACCACCCTTCAGGGGACATTTGTCTACTAGAGTTAAGAAGGAGGATTTGGGCTCCAGTTTCAGTCTTCTGGCCTCTTTTTGTGTTTTCTTTCTCAATCAGATGTACTTGTTTTAATCGGCAGCATATTAAGGAATGTTTACCAACTGGCTCTCTGAGGGGAAAGCCCAATTCATAGCCTCACCTAGTTTCTGCAGTGTAAATACTGTCACAGGGGTTGGTTTTAAGCTGCCCGTGTGATATAACTGGATGTGAACTTGTGCAATCAGCTTTTGAAAGCCAGTACTGTCTCACTCCCACATAACTTTGCTCTGAGGGCTGCACCATTAGGGACTCGTTCTGGTTGAGAGTGGAGGATTTACAGTGCAGGTTGTAGAGACCACAACCAAAGGGAAAAACTCCTTGCAAAGGAGAGAGAGGAAGGGATTCAGAAGACAAGGGCTATGCCAGCCACTGAAGAGAGGAGAACATTCCTTTGCTATAAGAAGAGATAAAAAAGAAGACAGGTATAAAATGTAGGTGTTGACAAACTTCCCATTTGTATTTTCTCTTCATAAAGAAAAAGCTGAGGTCAACAACTAAGAGAAGCTTGGGCTCAGAAATTTAAGTTTTGTGGAAAATAACTGACATATTTATAGCAAAGAGTGTGCAAATTGGATTTCTACATTTACGAGTATGGCACATTCTCATGAGAAAACTAAGCTACTTGAAAGATAGAAACTGATATTCCCATCGGTATTCTCTGTATCTCTTAATACCAGAGTCTATGTACAATGATGTGAAGAAGTTTTTATTTATTGGTGAACCTCAAAATTTCTGACCAACACATCTTCTTAGGATGAAACTGACTTACTGCTCTTTAAGCATTATTGTCAGCCTCAAACAATATAATTTCCATTGTGCAAGTAAACATTCACACACACTATAATTATCTACTTGAGATTTATGAAAACAGCTTTCTTGTCATCACAAATTTATGATTGCTGGTAACCAACATCCCAAATATTTTACATTCTAGTTTAATAATGTAGAACTATCCCTCCAATCCTTTTTTCCTCCCTATTCCTAAAGTCAGAGGTGGCCTTATTTTGCAGAAGAAAAAGGATCTCACTTACCTGAGCTCCAAGTGCACTTTCCCTATACCAAAGCTTGCCCTCTGTGACACTGAGGTCTTCTGCCGCACTGTCTGTCAGTGGGATGCCTACTTCGCTAATAAGCAGCTGGATGGGATATTGTGTGCCAAGCAGTCTGGTGGGCTCTGTCCTCTGCCCCTGGGTTCCAGAGACAACGTACCACACTGCTGCTATACAACTCTGAATCTATAGCATTCCTCCCTCCTTTATATTTACTGTATTTCTATCCTTCCTTTAATATTCTCTTTGTAGGTAGCCTCACTCGAATGAGAGATAAGACACAGTATTTAAGCTTCACTTTGATGTGGTTTTCTGTCTAATAAGGTTCCTGTGGTTACAAGTGTTAGGAACCCAATAAGCTGGCACACAAAGGTAAATTCAGCGGTGGATGGCCTCCGGGTATCGTTTGATCTTGAAGCTCAGGTCAGTGGTCCTGAATTTCTGGCTCATTCTCCTTTCTAAGAACTTCATCCCGGCACCAGGTTATGCACAGACAAACCACTACAGCCCCGGGAACACTGAAAGACTTCACGTTTTATGCAGTAACTTCTGGGAGAGAGGCAAAGACTTTCTAAATGACCAGAAAGGTGACTAAACCAGCAACAGCTAACAGAGCTAAGTGCCAGGGGCCTTCAAGTGTGTTATGCAGATTATCTGGTTTAATTCTCAAGGTATTAGAAAATATAACTCTTATTAAGAGCCCACTTTACAGATAGGGACATGGAGGCTTACGGATGAAAGGTAATTAGTGTGAAGTCACAGGATAGGTAAGATTAGAATCCAGATGACCTACCCTGCGCTCTTACCCGCTCTCACCCAGCATGCTGCTACCTGTACCTCGGCGGGAGCTTCCGTAGTTGTTTTGTCCCTAAGGATGATGAGTTTGCACAAAGATCGACAGTGTCAAAGCCAAAACCAGGAAGGAGAGAAATCAAACCCTGACAACGTCATTTGAACTAGTAAATCAAATGAATACACAAAGTTAGAACCACCTCGGTGTGAAGCTAAAACGGCCCTTGAAGCTGAGTCATGTATGCACAAAACTATGCATGAAGCTAAAAAAAACCACCTCTGGACTAAATATGTAAGCCAATAAATTATTTTCTTACTTGCTTATTATCTATATTTTCTTGCTTCAGATTCGAGCTTTCCATTGTTTGCAACAGAAGAAAGTTTAACAGATACAGTAATAAAGTACGATTATTTCAGACTAAGACTTTAGAAATACGGTCATACAAATCGCACGTTTGGAATAAATACTGTAACCTCGGTAGTAATTGATGTTTTCTTAACATTTGCCAATATATTCTGAAATCAAAAGATTATTTTTAAAAAGAATAAAAACACTGTAAGCAGCACAATTAACCAGCTTTTACAGGAAATCAATAGACAACGCATTCCCTGCGTGTTAGGAATAGCCCTGTGTGCTGGCCAGGGACAGACAGCAAGCCGGTGTGAGGCAGTGTGACTCCCTCACGCTTACAAATCAGAGCAGAACCAGGATTGCTTATCTGACTGGCACTTTGAAGACATGATGAGAGGTCTCTTTGAAAGGGTGGTGCAGTGCTGATGAGCTCACAGACATAAATACAAGAGCCTGGACAGCACTGCTGCTGGGGACAGACTCAGGCTTCCCGGGATGCAAGGTCTCTGGGTGGACACCAGAGTTCTATCTACCACAGGAGGAAATGAAAACAAAAGAATTAGTAGTAAGACCAGTAAATAAGACATAAATCTCCTTGTGTTAAATCAGGGCCCGGTTTTTCTATCAGTCTTGTTCTGAATTTTTGGCTAGCAATGATGTCAAAGACTCTCCCCTACCCACCCCAACATGGCACCCGCACTCCCTAAGACTTCCCCCAACTGCTGTCCCCCAGAGTAGCACAGGACACTACAGCAGAGAGCAGCACAAGCTGCTGGCAAAGAAACCCCAACCCTGGTCACATTCGGTCCGCACTGCATTGTCCTGTGAAGTCCGAATGGTAAATTGATGTCCTGATGTTTAGGGGCAGAGGAATTATGCATGCGGGAACTATAGTAATTATGCTAATTGAAGAGGCCTCTTTGTTGCGAGATTTCCAGAGCAGGAAGCAGCTGTGTCATAGATTTACAGTAGAAGTCCTAAAAATGGGACCCCCAGGTGTGCCCCAGAGGGTGGGGACAGAGGTAGCTGGGAGGTTAATCTGGGAACAAAGAAAATGTGCTGGAACCAAGTATTAACAAGCACCAACATAAGGTCCAAGGCTGTGAACCTCATGAATAAGGGAAGAGAGGGAGGGAAGAGAGGGAGGGGAGGGAGGGAGGGGAGGAAAGAAGGCAAAAAGCTCTCCAAAGAAGCGTCCACTCTGGACGTGAATGCACTACAGGGGGAAGGGGGGTGTCAAGCCAGAAACTAATCTTAAACAGCAAAGATACGAAAGGTGGTGCCGGTGCTGATCAGAAAGGAAGTCAACACCAGTCAGGACGGGAAGCAGTGGCTTGTGTGGGGTGAGGCAAGTGTGCTGTGCCTCCAGGCAGGAAAAGGACCTGCAAGGAGGAAGAGTGACTTGGCTGCTGCCACAGAATCCCCTGGAGTGCAGAGGAACGAGGCTGTGCTCTCTGCGTCTCTCTCGGTGGCACCCCTCATGTGGCCCACGCAAGGGACCTAGAAAGGTGCTGTTAGACCAGAAATGCTATCATTGGAAGCATCTCCCTATTCTCAATCAGACCTCCGGAAGAAGAACTGTTCTATTGCATTTTTCCTTAAAGTGTATATTCTCTTGCTGCGTAAGGTTGACACAAAACCAGGAGGAAGGGGGACTCCGGTTACTCAAATTAACCTGCGGTTCAAAGGATATATCCTCCTGACCCAGAAAATGAAAATCATTTTTGGGGAGAAGTCTCTAATACAACATATTCCTGCATTCAGGAATGCAGGGAAAAATATGACTCCCAACCTGCTAGATGTTGGTTACGCTGAGTTCGTGTTCCCTGAAATTAAAGAATGAATTCTAAGGAACAAAGGAGGTTAAGAGTAGGAAATATATTGAGAGAGAGAAAGAGAGCTCCTGAGAGACAGGAGGGGACCCAAGTGTGTTGCCAACGAGCCCACTTTTCAGGGGAAGCTCTATAGAGCAAAATCACGAGGTGGGTACAATGTGTGTCAAAACTATGATTAACCAATAATATTACAAGTGTAGGTAGCTTAGGTAATATTGATCCAATGGGGAAGAAGGTCACATAGCAAATGGACATGGAAAGAATAAAGACATTCCAGAATGG
>PVJO010021136.1:0-30655 GCA_004026905.1 Hystrix cristata | reverse complement strand
GTATCATGTCATCTGCAAATAATGATAGTTTAACTTCTTCCTTTCCTATCTTTATCCCTTTTATTTCTTTCTCTTGCCTGATTGCTCTGGCTAATGTTTCTAGAACTATATTCAATAACAGTGGTGATAGTGGACAGCCTTGTCTTGTTCCAGATTTTAGTGTGACAGCTTCAAGTTTCTGACCATTTAGTGTGATGTTGGCCTTTGGTTTGTCATAGATGGCTTTTATCAAATTTAGATATAGACCGTCCCAAATGGTTTTTGAAGAATAGTAAGTTAGCAGAACAGTAAGGTACTTTAGAAGGGCCTGAGGACTCCCTGACATTCTCCAGGGTTTTAGGAACTCATTTAGGTCACAAGCCATGCACATCCCATGAAGGGTAATGGTAGCCAATATAGTGTCACCAAAAAATATCAAGGCACACACCTGGATGAGACAAATCTCAGTTCCTCCATTTCTTACTTGGGTGACCCATTCACCCATTCCCCAAGAGCCTTGATTTTTTTGCCTGTAAAATGGGGTAAAAGTGCCAACCATAGTGAAGATTGTTGTGAAGATTAAAGGAGGTAGTGCATGTAAAGTGCTTAGCAGGGTGCCTGGCACATATGATAAGTGCTCAGTAAGTGTTAAGTAATGGGCACTCAAAAAGGGCAAAGTTATGTTTATCAAAGGGACCTGATGTAGCATGAGAAAAATAAAAACATCAAGATGCTTTAAGTTAGAAGATGGAAGCTTGAGAGTAGTTGTGGTCAAAATCTAAACTCACAGGAGGGCAAAGGAGATGTTATTGTTTATAAAGATGAGTATCTTTTTCTAATTTCCACTTAGGAGAATTCAGCTTTCACCACAAGATACAACATATTATACTGGGCATTTACCAAACTTTTGATACTGGGAGCCACGCTGGCCTTTTTTTCTGTTGCTCTGAATACTTCTGTCCCCACCCCACCTTTGCATATGCTGTTTCTTCTGTCTGATCTTCACAAAGTTGGCTCTTTCTTGACAATCGGGCCTCAGCTCAGGTGTTGCCTCCTCAGATAAGCCACCTCTTAACACTTGAGCTAATATACCCACTGAGTCACTGTTATATCATTTCTCCCTTGAACACTTAACACTGTTTGAAATAACCTTTTAAAATCCTCATCATCTTCATCATCATCATCATCTACTTAGCATCTTTCTTCCTCATTAATACAGTATATAAGATGATAGAAGTAGAAATTTTCACTTATTGTTCTTTATCCTAGGACTTAGTACAGGGCCTGGATATAGTAAATGTTCTCACTAAACATTGAGTAATTGAATGAATGAAGAAAATGACATATAGATGTCAAAGCCATTTTTTTAAAATCAAGAAACCACCATGTCTAAAGGTAGTCAATCTTAGGACTAGAGGGAACCATTGATTGAGATTAACTTCAAAGCATTCATTTTTAAAGATTGTCTTGGTAACTTTTCTTATTGCTGAGACAAAAATGCCCAACACCCAAAGTTAAAAGAGGAAAGATTTATTTCAGCTCACAGTTTGTAGAGGTTTCAGTCCAGAGTTAGCTGGCTCCAAGGCAGGGTGGCCTGGCAGAGGAGAAACTGTTCATGGTGTGGCAGGCAGAAGGCAGCAAGGAGCAAGTAGAAGCAGTGGAAGTAGCAGTGATGCAAACCTCCCTTTCCTTTTCATCTCATCTAAACCTTTGGATGGTGCCACGCACATCCAGGGTGGGCCTTCCCATTATCCACACCCAGAACTATGCTAATTCCATTCAGTGGACTAATTTAGTACCACACACCCTAATCCCAGTATGACACACCCCAAATCCAGCCAGCTCTGAAAACCCCACCTATGAGCACATGAAGCTTTGGAGGGGTGTCTGGATCTGAGCCATAACAAAGATGATGATATGTTTAGAAGGTCAGATTAGGTATTATGGTATCTGGCCTTTTTACCATCGTAGCCTCAGTTGCCAAAATTTGGGCAAGGATATATTTGAAGACAAGGGAACCATGTATTTGAAATCTGGTCTCTGGCTAGAATGTCATATTGGGCTGGAAAACAGAATAAATGACCATAGAATTTGGGCCAGCCAGACACCTGTCCTATCACATATTCTGATAATAAAAGTCCTCTTTAGAGCACTAGCTCTGTGTCCTTAAATGCTTTGTTTAGCATTTGGGGATCAGTAGTAGTTGATTTCCACAGGGGACTGAATTTGACTCAGGGAGCCCTCTTGGAGAGTTGACTTCAATATTAATAGTGCTGGAAAACAGAAGCTATCAGGGGCAATAGCAATAACAGATTGTGTTAGCATTTAGCTTGGCACCCTGGCATCCTGCTGGGGATGGCTGCATGCAACACTTTGATTGCTGGCTGGAAGGGATGAGCTCAGGACAATGCTCACATACCCACAACTTAAAAATATGGGCTTGAAAGCTTCCTCCACAAAAGACATGTTGTATTGAAGGCCTTAACCATTCACACATTCATTCATGTATTCAGCGTAGAGTGAGCAATCACCTTCTGGTATGGACTGATTTATGTCCTCCCAAATCCATATATTAGAATCCTAACCCCTGTACCCTGGAATGTGACTATATTTGGAGATGGGGCCTTTGAAGAGGCAATCAAATTACAGTGAGGTCAGTAGGATAGTCCATAATCCAGTGTGACTGACATCTTTGTAAGAACAGGACATTAGGACACAGATATACAGAGGGAAGATCATATAAAAACAAAGACACAGAGAGAAGATGGCCATCAGCAGCCAAGGGAGAGGCCTTAGAAGAAACCAACCCTGCTGACATTTTAATCTGAGACTTCCTTCCTCTGGCCTCATAAGAAAAATGGATTTCTGTTGCTTGAGTCACTCACGCTGCAGTGCTTTGTTACGGCAGCCCTAGCAAACTAATGCGCCTGTCCCAGGCCTGTCTTGGAGGGTATAGAGGTAGGCAAGACCCAATTTATACCATCGAGGAGCTCTAAATTAGTGTATCTTTGAGTTCACTTGGGGCATATTGGCCAGCTGGACCTCTCATTCATCTCCTCACCTCCAGCCTCCTGTAAGGCGGCTCCATTCCTGTGGGCAAAGCCTGGTGGTATTTCACATATTCTTGGTGATAGGTTGTCAGCCACAGTCACTGTGTCCTTTCCTGCATTTGTACCTTTTAGCTCCGGGGTCATGCTGTTGATGCTTGCTTCTTAGAGCCATTTGAAAATACTTTAAAACTCTGATTTTCATGCCAAAAATGTGATTTCTCAATCCTGCTCACTGTTGCTGTGCTACAGCCTTTTTTTTTTTTTTTTTAAATCTTCAGTGAAGTGTGGAGGATGTTTCTGTCTCCTCCTGGTGGATCCAAGTCCTCTTTGAAAACAGGAATTTGAGTTTATGGGCTGAGATGGAGGTAAAGATTCTTTCCCCCACCGTGGAAATTCTGTTAATGTAGCACCATTAATATTGTGTAGTCAATTGAGTGTTCAAGTACTAGTGGGTCTAGTTCATTTGTTGATGTATTTGTCTGTCTTTGCAGAAGTTCCACACTGTCTTAAGTTTTGTGACTTTATGATAGCCTTCTGCTCAGAGAATCTCCTTCAATTCCTTTTGGTGTATGTGTGTCTCCTGAAATAGGTCTTTCAACTTTTGCTTGTCTGAATGTGTGCATTTTTTCTAATTCTTCATTTATTAATTTTTCTAATAATTTATTTAAAAATAGAGGACTAGTGAAGACAACATTCATATCTCCCTTAGATTCCCAATTTTTATTATTTCAGCACATTGGTTCAACATCTTTTTCTTTCTATATGAAGTATATCTTTGTGTTATGTGTGTGCGTGATACCATTATCATTAATAATTTTGAACTACTTAATCATAAACTGTGTATGTTGCTTCATCACCTCTAAATTCTCCAGCATGCATTTTCCCTAAACAAGAACACTGTCTTACATATAATCATTATAATTTGAGGAAACCAACCTTGATACAACACTGCCATTTAATCTAGGGCTTCTGTTCAAATTTTGATATCTCTCCCAATAGAAGAGATATCAAAACTCAATCCAGAAACATGCACTACATTTTGTAAACAGGTCTTTTTAGTCTCCTTCAATTTGGGTATCCTTAATAGTTCTCAATTTGTCTCTATCTTTCATATTCTTGACAGTTTTATGATTTCAATTTTTAAAAATTTGTTGAGGCTTGTTTTATTGACCAAGATTATGATCTATCTTGGTAAATGTTCCATGGGCACTAGAAAAAAGTACATCCTCCTGTTGTTGGGTAGAATGTCTATATGTGTCAATTAGATCCTATCAATTGATTGTGTTATTCAGATCTTCTCTATCTTTGATGATGTATTTTGAGACTCTGCTGTTTGGCATGTCATATTTAGTATTGTTATTCTAGCTGATGAATTGGCCCTTTTATCGTTATATGATGTCTTTAGTAATTTTCTTCATTTTGATGCATTTATCTGATGTTAATAATTTCTGATTTTTAAAAATTAATGTTTGCAAGGTATTACTTTCATCCCTTTTATTTGAAACTACCTATACCATTGAGTTTGAAGTGAGTTTCTTACAGGCAGCGTATAGCTGAATCTTGCTTTGTTAGGAACTTTGCTGATATGCTAATCTCTGCCTTTTAATGAATGTACTTAGACCATTTACATTAAGGTAATTATTGCTATGCTAGAGCTTAAGTCTGCTGTTTATTATTTGTTTTCTGTGTTTTTTTCTTGCCTCTCAGTAGGTTACTTGATTACTTTTTAAAGATTTCATCTTGGTTTATTTCTAATGCTTTTCATTGTATCTCTTCTGTATAGTTTTTAAATGTTTGCTCTATCATTACATACAGATGCTCCTTGACTTCTTATCGTGCTATGTCTTGATAAGGTCATATCAATGGTTGAAAATATCATACATTGAAAATAAACTTAGTACTCTAATAATGTATTATAAAGTTGAAAAATCATAAATTGAAGCATTATAAATTGGGTACACACATATATATTACATATACAGTTGTTATAAATTTTCTGATGCATAGGCTGTGTAACGATGAGTTTAAAATACTAAAAATGTCCATTCTGCTGTTGATGGGCATTTGGGCTGTTTCCAAGATTTAGCTATCACAAACTGTGCTGCCATAAACATGTTTGTGCATATATTGCTGCGGTATGATGCTTTTAATTCTTTTGGGAAGATACCAAGAAGAGGAACAGCTGGGTCAAATGGAATCTCTAGTCCTAGTTCCCTGAGGAATCTCCACACTGATTTCCATAGTGGTTGCACCAGTCTACATTCCCACCAACAGTGGAGAAGGGGTTCTTTTTCTCCACAGCCCCTCCAGCATTTGTTATTGGCTGATTTGTTAATAACCTTTCTTTCTGGAGTGAGGTGGAATCTCAGGGTTGTTTTAATTTGCATCTCTCAAATGACGAGTGATGTTGAACATTTTCTCATGTGTCTATCTGCTGTTTCTACTTCTTCATCTGAGACGTGTCTATTCATTTCAGTTGCCCATTTTTGGATTGGGTCTTTAAATTTGGGGGGTCTGATTTTTTGAGTCTTTATATATTTGAGATGTTAGTCCTTTGCCAGAGGAATAGCTGGCAAAAATTTTTTCCCACTCTGTGGGTTGTCTCTTTGCTCTGTTGGTAGTTTCTTTTGCTGTGCAAAAGCTTTTTAATAAGATCAGATCTCAGTGGTTGATTCTTTGTGATATTTCCTGAGGAACTGGAGATTTATTCATGAAGTCCTTGCCTACACCTATGTCTTCAAGAGTTCTACCTATTCTGTCTTCCAACAGGTTTAGTTTTTGTTTTAATTTAGATCCTTGATCCACTTTGATTTTAGTTTACTGCATGGGGAAAGATAAGGGTCTAGTTTTAACCTTTGGCATGTGGAGAGCCAGTTTTTCCAGCATCATTTATTAAAGAGGCTACCTTTCTTCCAGTGAGGTTGTTTGGCCCCTTTGTCAAAGATAAGGTGACTGAGAGTATTTGGACCTGTTTCTTCATCTTCTAATCTGTTCCGCTGGTCCTAGGGTCTGTTTTTGTGCCAGTGTTTTTTATTACAGTAGCTTTGTAATATAGTTTTAGGTCAGGAATTGTGATGGCCCCTGCTTTGCTTTTGTTGCCCAGAATTGCTTTTGCTATTCTAGGTTTCTTTGGGTTCCAAATGAATTTTACGATTGTTTTCTCTAATTTTGTGAGGTATGTTATTGGTAATTTAATTGGGATTGCATTAAATCTGTATAGCAGTTTTGGGAGTATGGCCATTTTCATTATATTGGTTCTTCCTACCCAGGAGCAAGGGATAAAATGTATTTTTTAAAAATACAATGGAGTACTACTCTGCCATAAAGAATGCTAAACTTGAGATATTCCTAGGTAAATGGATGCATCTTGAGACCATACTCTTAAGTGAAATAAATCAGACACACACGTTTAAATACCGCATTGTTTCTCTGGTGTGAGAAACTGAAAGTGTAAATAAAGACTAAAATGTATTATATTGGGAAAGGAAGAAAATGTCCAAATGGGAAAGGGAACGGGGAAGGGGGAGAGGGAAAGGAATGGAGGGACAAGAGAAATAAGAAATGGAAGGAAAAAATGGAAACAAAGCTTTTTTAAATAAGAAGGAAGGAGGGGGTAAAGGGAGGGGAGGGGAATAGGAAAAAGAGAAGCAACAAGATATATCATGTACAGGTACAAATCCCCTGTGATGAATGTTATCACTATGTACATCTAAAATGTACCATTAAAATAGAATTACAAAAAAAGAAAAGAAATTATTCAATATTAATATCAATATACTTTGGAGTTTACCAATAAAAATTGTGGAAATTTGAAAAAAATACTAAAAATATATATATTCTTTATTCTAAATTCCAAATATCCAGTTTTCCCAGAATCCTTTGCTGATTTTTGTGAAACTCTCGTTACTTTAGTTAACCTAAGGTTAACCTAATCTTGGAGTCTATAAAATGCTTTTTCTGCATCTATTGACATGATCATGCAGTGTTTTCCTTTAGTCTGATTATGTGGCATTTTATATTAAATAATTTTTGACAGTTAATCTAATCTTGCATTCTTGGTATAAAAGTAACTTGTCCATGTGGGATTATATACATATCTATGTATTTCATATGCATATATATTTTGCCTTCCAATATTTAGGATTTTTATATCTGATTTTTGTATCTGATATGTTCATTTGCAAGATTTGATAATTTTTTTCTAGTTTTAGTATAAGGGCTACTTCAGCTTTAAAAATGTTTGGTATACATTTTCTCTCATCCATTCTTTGGAAGAGTTTGTATAAAATTGTAGTATTTATTTCTTGGAAGTTTGATATAAGCTGTCTGTAATTTTATCTAGGTCTTTTTTGTTGTTTTTGAGAAAATATAAAATCAAGGAAGGAAATAGTTCCTGGAATCCAGTGATAATGCCAGTACAACATATCAGAACCTATGGGACACAATGAAAGTTGTCCTAAGAGGGAAGTTTAGAGTTATGAGTGCCCACATCAAAGAAACACAACAAGCCCAAATAAATAAGCTAACAGTGTACCTCAAGTTCCTAGAAAAACAAGAACAATCCCAAATCCAAAGGTAGTACAGGAACAGAAATGGTAAAGATCAGAGCAGAGATTAATGAAATTGAGACTAACAAACAGTATAAAAATCAATGAATCAAAGAGCTGATTCTTCAAAAAGAATAAACAAAAGAGACAAATCCTTAGCCAATCTAACAAAAAAAAGGAGAGAAGAGACCCAAAGCATTGCAGGTGGAATTAAAATGGGCACTACCAAAATAAATACAGATTATTAACAACTACTTTGCAAACTTGTATGCCAATAAATTGGAGAATTCAGAAGAAATGAGTAAATTTCTAGATGCATATGAATTACCAAAACTGAACGAAGAAAATCTAAAAATGCTGAATAATCCAATAACAAGCAATGAAATTGAAGTAGAAAAAACAAAACAACCCCAGCCTACCAACTAAGAAAAGCTCAGGTCCACACTGTTGAATTCTACAAGAACTTCAGGGAAGATCTAACACTGATACTCCCAAACTCTTAAATGAAATTTAGAAAAAGAACACTCTCAAAGTCATTCCTGGAAGCTAGTATTGCCTTGCTTCCAAAACCAGACAAGGACCTAACCAAAGAGGAGAACTACAGGCCTATCTCTTTAATGAACATAGATGCAAAAATCCTTGCCAAGATCCTGGCAAACAGAATGCAACAAATCATCAAAAAGATCGTATATTATGACCAAGTAGGCTTCATCCCAGAAGTGCTGGTTCTGGGATAGTTCAGCATACACAAATCAGTAAATGTAATACATCACGTAATTGGAAGCAATGACAAAATCACATGATCATCTCACTAGATGCAGAAAAGGCCTCTGACAAAATCAGCATCCATTTGTGATAAAAATGTGAAAAAACAGAGATAGAAGAACCTTATCTCAATTGAGTAAAAGCCATTTATGACAAACCTACTGCCAACATCATATTAAATGGGGAAACTTGAAAGTTTTCTCTCTAAAATCAGGAATAAGCAAGGATGTCCACTGTATTAGTTACTTTTCTAGAGTCAATGGTTTGCAAGAGAGAAGATTTAATACAGGACGTTTACAAGTTACAACATTCACACACACAGGCCAAATGCAGGAAGAGTGCAGAGCATCTATCTATGCACTGGAGACCTGAAAGATCCAGTCAAGGGCTGGGAGCCCACAGCAATGTCCCATGTACATCTGTGTCTGCACTAAGAGGCTAAAGAAATTTGTACTGGAGCCAGGATACAATGCTTGCAGTGGAGATGAAGACCATACACCCCTGAAGCAAAGAGCAGCCATCCTCCACGACAGCAAGATCCTGAACTCCTGAGATGAGAAACAGCCAAGTTCCCTTCAGGAGAACCAGCTGCAACAGAGATTCTCCTGGGAAACAGCCCGCGCCTATCTTCTGCTTCCATTCTCCTTTATGTTGTGTCAGCAACAGTCTTCAGGTGGATCTTCTACGCCCACAACCACACCAACTCAGTCCAGCTGGGTGTCCCTGCTCAAGTTCATCACAGTAAGTCCACCACATCCACTATCACTACTGCTGTTTGATATAGTACTGAGAACATTAGAGCAATCAGGCAAAAGAAAGAAAAGAAGTGATGTGTGGAGACAAGGAAGAAGCCAAATTATCATTATTTGCAGGTGACATGATTCCACCAGAAGATTCCTAGAACTAATAAAATTCAGTAATGTAGCGGGATATGAAGGAAACACACAAAAATCAATACCATTCTTGTGTATCACTAATGAGCAATTCATAATAGCTGAATCTTGCAATTGACCTATATTTCCATCAACAGATGAATGATAAAGAAAATGTGGTATTCGTACAGGATGGAATCCTACTTTGCCACAAAGAAAGATAAATTTGAGTCATTTGTAGGAAAATGGATGCACCTCGAAATCATAATGTTAAGTGAAATAAATCAGATACATGAGTCTAATATCACATGATTTATCTACATGAAAAACTCAAAATATAAATAAATTATAGAGCAAAATAAAAGATAATAAGAAACAGGGAGATAGATCTTCTGCTTAAGAGAATGGGACCAAAGGATGGAGGGGGGGAGTAAGGAGGGGATGAGAAGGCGATTAGAAAAAAAGAAATAGGATGTGTTGTGTACATGTATCAACTCCCATGATGATTGTAATCACTATGTACTGCAAACATGTACTAATTAAAATAAAGAAATATTATAAATTCATGACTAATTAAAAAATTGTTTTAGCACTATTCATGTTTTCTGTTTCTTGAGTCAATTTTGGTAAAATACATAATTTTCCATGTAACTAAAATATCGAATTTTATTGGCATTAAGTTTTTCATATTATTCCATTATCTTTATGGAGCTCTCCTGTAAGTATTTTAGGGATATTCTGAATTTGTGCTTTACTTTTTTAACTACATCAATCTCACTAGAAGACAACATATGTAATTAGTTTTTCTCAAAGAACCTAGGTGGGACTTGTTTTTTTGGTTTTTTTTTTGGTGCCAGGGATCGAACTCAGGGCCTTGTGCTTGCAAGACAAGCACTCTAACCACTGAGCTAAATCCCCAGCCCCTGATTTGTTTTGATTGTCCCTTATAATTTTGTTTTTTCCCCTATTACTTGCTAGTCTTCTTTTTACTCCTTTTTTCCTTTTTTCTTTACATTTACTTTGTTATATTGATAACTTCTTAAGCTTCATAAATTTTAGTCATTTTTTTTAATATAAAAATTGCAGGATATAGGTTTTGTTTAAGCATTTTTTTAGCTGTATCTCATAAACTTTAGCTTATAGAATTTTCATTGTTTTCAGTTGCAAATATTTTGAAATTTCCATTATGATTTTCCTTTGGCTCATGAATTATATAGAAGAAAGCTCTTAAACATGAAACATTTTTTTCCTTTTTGTTATTGACTTAATTGCATTGTGATCAGAGATCACAGTCTATATAATATTGATTCTTTGAAAGTTGCTGGACTATGCTTTACTACCTGGAGTGTGGTCAATTTTTCTAAATGTTCCTGTGTAATTGAGAAGGATATGTGTTTTCTGATTGTTGGGTGCTGGCTTCTATATAGTATATCTATTAAATCAAACTTTGAAATTGTGTTTTTCAAGCACTTAGTTACTCAGAGGTAGGTTTTGAAATCTTCCAATTTGTTGATGGTCTTGAAAGTTTCCCCATGTATTCTCTCAATTTTTGCTTTCTGTATTTCAACACTATTTTATTAATTGTCTATTAAGAAATATGTAATTGTTAAAGGTTGCTGAATTGGATATTTTATCATTGTATATTGTCCCCTTTTATTCCTAGCAAATTCAAATAGTGCTTTTGCTTTATAGTCAGTTTTGTCACATATTAATAGGTCTTTGGATGTGTTTTGGTTGCCATTTCTTTTGTTTGAACATTTTTATTTCTTTTTGTTTCTGTGTGTTTTTAAATAACTGCCTGTAACTTATTTTAAAACTATCTCTATCTTAATAGATTAGTTCATGTACATTTTAAAATTACTGATATATTTGCATTAATTTCTAATTTCTGTTTTGATCTATTATTTCATATTTTGTGTGATTTTAAACCATTTTTTGTTATCCATTCGATTAAAGTATTCTTATTTTCATCATTTTTCCCTTTAGAATTTGGAAGTCATACATACTATTGTTATTATTTTATGTTTGCTACTTTACAACTCCTATTCAGCGCTGTAAGTGCTAAAGTTAATTAATGTCTTTCACCTGAACAATATTAGCCTTTTAGACTGATTTAACTTTGATCATTCCTTTCAGGTTTTTCATTTTTTTATTAGTACATGTTTTAGTACATAGTGACTGCATTCCTTGTGGGGAGTTGGTACAGGTACAGAACACATCTTAATTCCTTTTTGTAAACTCTCTTCTCATCTGTTGGTCTCCTTCTCATAAGCACAAGATGCATCTTGCTATTTCCTATTATCTATTTTTTGTTTTGCTCTTTATTTATAATTTGGATTTCTCATATAAGAGAAACCATGTGATATTTAACCTTGTGTATCTATCCTGTTTACGTCACTTAACATTATGGTCTGAAGGTGCACCCATTTTCCTACAAATGACTCAAGTTTATCTTTCTTTTTCACAGAGTAGTATGCCATTGTGTATAAATAAATTTTCTTTATCATTCATCTGTTGATGGACACACAGGCCACTTCCAAGATTTAACTGTTATGAATCGTGCTGCTGTCTCAGATTTATATATAACTTTTTACATTATTTTAGTTGACAAAATTGTATATATTTATCATGTATCACACATCACATATTGTTTTAAAATATGTATATATTGTTGAATGGCCAAATTGAACTATCATGCATTATCTCACACAGCTTTTCTTTTTAATAGTGAGAACAGTTAAAATCTACCATCTTAGCAATTTCCAAGAATACAATATATTGTTTTTACGTAGCTATATTCACTATGTTATGCAGTAGATCTCTTGAAAATATAAATTTTACTTTCCAATATGTTAAGTCTATTTTTATAGCCCACAAATAATGTATTATTATTATTATGAACTTTTTATATAGCATTCATTTATATTTATCTGTTTACCAACATCTTTGATACTATTCTCCTTATCATTCGTATTTTCCTTATGGGATCATTTTTCTTCTTTTTGAAATATATCTGTTAGAAGTTATATTAGAGGGATCTGTTGGTAATAAATGATTTCAGTTTTTGCTTTTTTGAAAATGTCCTTATGTAGCCCATATTCTTGAAAGATGGTTTTTCTGAGTACACTGTACTAGTGTGACAGTTCTTTTTGTTTCATATAAATACTATTTCATTGTCAGCAGGCTTTCTATGGTCCTGGTAAAATGTGTGCTATCTATTTACTGGTCATTTCCTTATAAATGATCTTTCTTTCTGGCTGCCTTTAAGATCTTTGTTTTGTTATATGTAATCTTACGATATTTATAGTAAGATTTTAATTTATTCTGGTTAGGGTTTGTTGTGGTTATTAACCTACAGATCCACATCTTCTTTTGAAATCTGTTTTAGAAAACTGCACCAATTAAATCTTGAGGTATTACCTGTTTTCCATTCTCTTTATTCTCAACATCTACAACTTCAATGATACCTCATTGTGAACCAGTTGCTATCATGTTCCTGGCACATGTTCCATGTGCTAGTATAGTAGAGCCAAAATTATAGAGTTTGGAGTCTTAGGGGGTATAAAACACACACAAAGAACTAACTACCATTATGAACAATGCTCTAAAATAGAAGTTACAGGGCTGGGGTGGAGGGCCTGACTTCCTTCCAGAGTAAGGGTATCCTCAAAGGAGAACATGGTAGCTTACCCCATGCATCTTTCTTGGATGGAAAACACCTCATGCTGCTTAATAGGCTTCCGGGGAGCTAACCTTTTAGCTGCTCCATTTTCAGAAGCCCACAGGTCCTTTCTTAGAAGCCTTTGGGACTGGGGCTTGCCAAAATCTTCAAAGGTCCCCAAAGAGCTCTTACTCTGGCAAACGGTTTTCCATCAATAAACAGGGCCATGCTTCCTGCCCAGATGCTTGTTAAATTTACCTCTTCCCTCAACAGTGAGTCACTCTTAGCCAAATATTGTCTGATTGTTGGGCAGGATGCTCTGATCACCTGGTTTTCTCTGATCCCTTTTGCCCATCTGTGGTCCAAAGACAGATGGTCACTGGAGGCTGAAGAAATTGGTGGCGAATGGAGTCAGGAGAGGTGGCAGGATGTCTGCTATGTTTTGAGTGCATTTTCTGTAGCTTCGTTTAACACAGTTTTTCATTTACTGAGTGGCAAGTTTGGACTCAATCCTTTCTTGCTCGGCATTTGATGAGTTTGAGGGGAGGTGGCTAGAGCAGCTCTTTCAAGACTTTCTTTCAAAAGACCTATATAATAGGTAATGTTCACGAGGACGACCCCATCCATAGTTACGTTTGGTTCTCGGAAAATTAGTTGCAATGCCCCTCCCTTCTTTACCACTCAAAAAAGTTCGCTGGAAAGCCAAATTATAACAGTAATACCACTATAGGGAAGCATATTTAGCAGAGCACCTGGAACTTAGTAAGTACTCAAAATCGTACGCTATTTTAAATTATTATTTTAGGCTTACCTTTCAACCAAGCATAAGCAGTCTGTACCCTCTGGTTCAGATGCAGCCTGCCACCTGTTGTCATATGACCCGTGAATTAAGAATGGCTTTTACATTTCTAAATAGTTGAAGAAAAACAATACTATTCTCTGACATGTGAAAATGATATGAAATTCAAATTTTAGTATCCACAAATAAAGCTTTACTGGAATATACAATGCTTATTTGTTTATGCATCATCTGTGATTGCTTTCATGCTAAAATGGTAGAGTTGAGTAGTTGCAGTAGAGACCGTATGATCTACAAAGCCCCTGGTCCTTTACACAAAAGCTTCCCAACACGTTCACTGAACTGTCACATTTATTGGCATCAACACATTCCTGCTGAATATTGGTTGTATATGTGAAGTTCAAGATCATGTCCATCTTATTTACCTTTTTTTCTGGTTCTGGATATAGAGTTGATAGTTGATTCTGTTGCGTTTCTTGTAATCTAGACTTCCGGGATTCTCCAGCTTTTATGGGTCATCTTCCACAATGATTGCATTACAACTGTTTGAACTCTCTTCTGAGTCGATGTCATGAAGCTGCAGTGTTGTTCCAGGTTGTATTTCCCAGATATGTCTGGTGTACCTGAGGAGCGTTTCCATGTCCCCCACATCTCTGCCCAGGGAATTCTTTAGGGCTCATACTCCCACGTTCTCTGCAAGGTGTCTCTTATTGCCTTTTAGCCCCAGGCCTTTCACTGGAGTCCTGGAGGTGAAAGCGGGGAAATACATCATAGAAGGAATACCTAGAGCCAGAATCCGGGACTTTGCAAATTTCAGAGCTCCTATGTTTCATTCGTGGGTGCTCCAGCTGATGAACCTTCATTTCCTGCCACCATGTTGTGGGATTAGCTTGCTTCCCACATTGATGGTACCTTTGGCCATCTCTCCTCTAATCAGGCTTGAAGCCCTCCACCCATTTTGTTTTAGGGAGGAGACTCCTTTCTTTCCTGTCAGAACTATTCTTTACAGAGATGTGTTTCTGTCCTCCATGAAGACCTTTTCAGAAGAGACTTTCCTCCCCTTTGCTTACCTCAAAGGCTTCTAGAGCAATTCTCCTGAACCAAATAGAAGTCGTCTTTTCTCTTCCCCTTAAACATACTACAGTAAACTCAATGACTATCTGAAGAGCAGTTGGAAAAATGTGGGTGGCATTAATATCTGTTTTTCTGCTTTGCTCCTACAAGGTGGTATAAAATATCAAGGCCTAGTTTCACAGCACAGATTAATAAGTGATTGCTTGAATGTACTCTCAATGTACATGTATCTATGATAAAATATAATAATCTATATAATTATTATAGCATATATGTAGTATATAAATATATGTACTTTAGTGATCATGGCATAAAATACATTTACCACGTATAAAAATTATACACTATATTACCATAGAATATTAAATTACCTAAAATTGGCACTTTATTGTCAGTGGCTATGAATTGCCCCATAGCGATTTAGGCCCAGGCTTGTTTAGTTTTGGGTCTGGAAATGGTACACTTAAGAGGCAGCTGCTGATGTCCAAAATTGTTGGAAGAATCTCTGAACGGGCTACTTGGTTTCATTATTGTTTTTCAATGCCCATAGCCCATATCCTCCTCCAAAGTTAGCTAACCCTGGTGTTTAAATTTATCTCCATAGTCTCCAGGACTGGGGGCAAGGGGAGTAAAGAGTGAGGACAAGGGCAAGCATGGATATTGATGGATGACCTCCTCTTCCTGTAAAAGTCTGCCAAGTGTATAACCTTCCAGTGGCAGGTTATTCTGGGATCCTGAGTCTACAGAGTAGTGATGGTATTAATAACATCTTGCGGTGCTGAGCGGGCATAGATGGAGGAAGTAGATACCCAGGAAGTCGGAGGAGGCAGCAGAGGCGTCAGGTGGGTTCACGGGATAAGAAAAGTACTTTGATGTTACACTAGCAATGTCTGGTGTTTGCTACTGGCTTGAGGTCCTTCTGAGGACAACATCCATGACCAAAGAATTGCTGGCATTGGTAAAGGTGGTGGCAGTGATGAAAAATAATGTGCGCTTTTGTCTCACTTCTTTGCTATTTTAGTATCCACAAATAAAGCTTTATTGGAATACAAAATGCTTATTTGTTTAAAACAAAAATCACGAATTCATTGTATATGTTCAAGAATATAGGTAAGAAAAAAATGTTGTGTTGAGAAATCCCATGAAAAACATTGACGAAGCATCTCCTAGGACTAGGTGCTAGGTCCTGGGACTAGATGGAGAGCAGGGCAGAGTCCCTCTTTCTTAGACTTTATGAAAAGATGAACAAGTGAATCAGATATTTGCAGATAGTGACATGGGCAATGACGAAAATAAAACAGAGTATATAAGTAACATGGTGGGAGGTTGCTTTAGCAAGAGGCGATCATTCACATTTTCAGGTGTGTGGTTTTCAAGGTCTTTTTCCCCCTCTGTAGCTGTCCTTCTCTTTCCATCCTGATCTAATTATGTGTCATCTGCCTAAAAATGGGATCGTGATGGATGTTCCATGTTGTAACCTTATATTTTTCACTTGATATACTGTGAACTTAATATTCTGTTTCATTATTCATTTATATGCATCATTTTTATGGATGCAGAGCGATTCATCACAGGGGCTGTACCACCCCTATGCAAGCAGTCCCCCACGATTGGTTCCCTCTGGTCTACTGAAGGGACAATGCCTCTAGAGTGTGTCTCATGTCCCTGTCACCTCCCTGGATCAGGCTTACATTGTTCCTCACTCGGACCATTGAAATAGACTCCTAACTATTTCTCCGACTCCATCTTACACTCTTCTGCCAAGGTTTTAGGTTTCTGGTCATGTTGCTCTTCTGCTTCTAAACTATCATTGGCTCCCTATTGCGTACACAATAAAACCTAAGCACCTTAGTTTTATCACTGCTGGATTTTGCTTCAGTAAAACTGGATGGCTTCAGCAAGCATGTGAAAAGCTACTCAGTATCCTTCATCATCAGGGAAATGCAGATCAAAACTTTACGAGATATCACTTTATACTATTAGAATGGCTATTAATAACAAAAATGGCAAGAACAGAATATAACATATGTTGTTGAGAATGCAGAGAAATTAGAATCCTTGTATTTTGCTGGTGGAAATGTAAAATGTGATGCCCCTGCTATGGAGGACAATATGGCAGTTCCTCACACGCTGGGCCCAATATGCTGGGTCCTCCTTATGACCCAGCAATTCCTTCCCTAGGTACATACACAAAAGAACTAAAAAAAGGCACTCATTTGCATTAGTGTTTATTTGATATTTGCTCACCAATGTTCATTGGAGCATTATCACAATGATAAAAAGATGTCTATTCTACAAATGAACTGATAAACAAAATGTAGTATATACATGTAATGGAATATCATGCAGCCAAATGAAAGGAGTTCTGCTACATACCACAACATGAATGAACCCTGAAAACATGCTACATCCTATAAGCTAGACACAAAAACATAAAAGCTGTGTAATTCTATGGATATGAAATATATCACTTAGGCAAATTTGTGGAGACAGAATGTAGCTTAGAGGTTACCATGTTCCTGGGAATGCAGAGTTACTGCTCAGTGGGTACAGTTTCTGTTTAGAATGATGGAAAAAGTTTGGGAGCAGATGATGGTGGTGGTTGTACAGCAATGTGAATAGGATTAATGCTATTGATTTGAGCAAGTAAAATGGTTAAAGTGGCAAATTTTATATTGTGTGTATTTTACTGCTAAACAACCGCATGATGTGTCCATCTTGCTTCTCTGATTTGCTCGCATGGTTTGCATACTCTGTTATACATTTTTCTTACATCTCTGCCTACCAGAATCCTATTTCATTTTCAAGTCCCATCTCGAGTGGTACCTTCTTTGATGACTTTCCTAACTTACTGTGTTCTCAAATCAATGTGACTTTTCATTTGTTTGAGCTTTTAGAGTATGTTATACATTCTTTGGGACTGTTTGCTTGCTGTAGTCACCTTTTAGGCCATAAGCTTTTTGACAGAAGGACTTTGCATTATTCATCTTTGCATTATTCATTCAACAGATATTTATTGAGCCCATGCTATGTGCCAGCCTGGAACATAATGCCAGTATATCATAAAAATGCAATTAATATTAGACTGACCACATGTCATGGGTGGTCTGAACTTCAGATCCTCTGAGGAAGTTTGGAGTGGTAGAACTTTCAGTAGGAATAATTTTCCTGTCTACTTAGTAGTCCTGTTCTTTCTCATTTATGGGAGTAGTGGACTATGAGAGGGTGCTTTTCCTTTCTTCTAGGAAAATATGTGCATTAATTTTTGCATTGCTAGAACCAAATACTCAAAACCAATAATACCCATGCCACAACCTGAATATTGGGTTACCTTGAAATTTCCTCCACTGCATCAAATGGTCCATTAATTGGCCCTTAAACCCAACCTCTTGCAAAGTCTTAGGACTTGGGAATATGTGGAGTTTTTGGGACAATATAAAGTGCATAGCTTCTAGTCCAATTCCCAATAGAGCCTTTATTCTCAACTGAAACTTCACGAGCCTGTTTTTTTTACTGTCAGTAAATTTCTGTCAGTATTCCAGTCTTCTGAGCTCTAACCAGAATTTCTCATCGGCCTCTGCTTGTAGCATTCTAGAGCTTCTGTAGCCTGTAGCTCCAAATCGTTCCAAACTCCTCCCCAAACTCATTCCAAAGTTTCTGAACCACATGGTGAGTTATAGTCACAGCAGTGACCCCACTTCTCTGGTATCCATTTTCTGTATTAGTCAGCTTTCTCATTGCCAGGATCAAATTCCTGACACCCACAATTTAAAGGAGGAAGTGGTTTATTTGGCTCATGCTTTCAGAGGTTTCAGTACATGATCCACTGGCTCCAAGGCAGGGATGTCATAGCAGAAGGGTGTGGTGGAGCAAAGCTGCTTACTTCATGGTGGTCAGGAAGCAAAGCAGAGGAACAGTGTGAGAGGCAGGGGCCAGGGACCAGGTATAGTCCTGAACGTCATGCCCCGTAATCTACTCAGGTGCTGAGAAGTGTTCTTTACTATGAGGCATCTCTTAATCCAGTCAAATTGAAAATCACAATTAATGGTCATGATATGTCAAGAGTCTTTTTGGAAGTCATTTTCTTTTCTGTTTCCTGACTCCAACCCACATGATTTGAGTGATCTGCCATGTTTCCAGTGATCTTTCTCTCTTGGTTACTCCTGATGGGTCCAAGGTGGAACTTGACTCAAGCTGGGCCAATCACAGTTTTTCCTGGGATTTTTGAAACCAGAACAGCAAAGAGCCTGAGGAGTCCAGAATCCTCCTTGTCATCTGTGCAAGAAACTGTCATGCCCCAGAATAGGATGCAGCTGATGCACAAAGATGAATAAGAAGGTAGAGAGAACCTCTGATGTCAGTTAGATCAAGGATCCATGTGCATCTGTGTCTATCGGTAGCTTGATGTCTCAACTTTTTATTATTTTCCTTGAGACAACAAATTCTCCTCTAGCCTAAGTCAGTTTCAATTGAGACTGTTGTTTCTGCAACCAATGACTAGCCCTCTCTGAGCCTCAGTTTTCTTATTATAAAGTGTTGGTAATGATTCCTTCCTCATGGAGTTGTTATGGATATTAGAAAATATGATGCACTTACAATAAATGCCCAATAAATGTTAACAATGATTAATTTAAAAAATGTTTTCTATTTTTAAACTTTTGTTTTAATTGATATATATTAATTATAGATTTTTTTATGGAGTATAAAGTGATGTTTGAATAGATATACACAATTTGTAATGATCAAATCAGGGTATTTAGCATATCCATCACCTCAGACGTTTATTATTTCTTTATGGTGAGAACATTCAAAATCCTTTCCTCTAGTTATTTTGAAATATGCATATTACATGGTCAGTTACAGTCAACCTACTATGAAGTAGAACAAGAGAACCTATTCCTCTTATCTAACTGTAAATTTGCTTTCATTGACCAATCTCTCTCCATTCTTCCTCCTTTCTCCTCTTCCCAGCTTTTGGTGACCACTGTGGTACTGCATACTTCTTTGAGCGCAGCTTTTTTTTTAGGTTCCACAGATGACTGAGACCATGTGTTTGTCCTTCTGTGTCTAACTTATTTTACTTAACATCATGTTCTTTGTCCATGTTGGACCACCCATCCTCGTTATAGCTGAGTAGTAGCTCATCATTTTTATGTGTTCATCTGGTGATAGATACAAGCTGACTTCATATCTGGGCTGTTATAAATAATGCCATAAACATGCAAGTGCAGATGTGTCCTTGACATACAGATACCATTTTCTTTGGATATATGCCTAGTAAGATTACTGGGCCATGGAGTAATTCTGTTTTTAATTTTTTGAGGAACTTCCATACTGTTGTCCGTAATGGCTGTACTAATTTACATCCCTTCCGCCAGTGTTCAAGGACTCCTTTTTCTCCACTTTCTTGCCTGCCTTTGATTTTATAACAGCCTTTCTAATTGGAGTGAAGAAATATCTCATCCATGCTCTGCACTTGAGTCCGTGTCCCTAGTGCCTGGAGACAATGTGAGTGACAACATAAGTCTGTAGAATAAAAAAAGAAATGAGTTTGATTACCCTTTAGCTCTGTCTAAGAGAGAAGGCCTATTTGTCATGACATCAGTACCTTTTTGCTTTATGTCCTCATTAGGCCCAGCTTTGCTTCCTTTGTTGGCGACAGTCTGAAGGTCTGAAGGTCCCTCACCATTCTTAGGCAGTTCTCACTGAGGTGTCCCACGTGGGGGCTGGAGACACAGATGGGCTTGTTCCACACTCCGACTGGAGCCTCACCTCGCTCTATTCCCACTTGACTCCAGCTTGTAGACACTCAGTGCACAGCTCCAAGTCTTAATTGCATTCTCCTTCTGTGTTGCCAACACTAAAAACCTTGTTGTTGGAGTTAAGTGTTTTGGGAAATAGGCTGGATTATTTCACCAACACAAGCTGCAGAAAGTTGGAACTGCTGAGTGAGCTGCCAGATCTGAACTCGGTCTCCAGCCGGCCCACCTGTGCTTGCTGGGGGAGGACATGTTAAAACATTCACCGTGAGCTCCATGAATTAATTTGGAAGGTGTCCTGTGCCTGAGACGGCATTTAATAGGACTTCGTAGGCTCTTAATTGTGTATTTTAAATATATTATGAACTACTCAAGACATTAGAAGTATGGCAACAGCAAACACATCATGGTTACACTATGTCAGAGGTAAGCACTCTGTGTTTTCTAACTGAAGGGTTTGCACACTTTGTAGCACATTAGGATCACCTGGGTAATCTAGACATCTTGTTGCTCAGGCCACAACCTGCACCAATGAAATCAGAATCTCTGGGCCCTGCCTGTCTTAGAAACTCCCCAGGTGGATCAAATGTGCATTCCGTATGTGAAGCAGCGATTGAACTAATCTAATCTCCGCGCCAAGTCTGTGAAGCAGGTGCTGTTATTACCTGCGGTGCAGATGAAGAAACTCGGGCCCAACAGACAGTTCAGTGACGTGCCCAACATCACACAGCTGGTAATTGTAAGAGCTACAATGTGAGCCAGGTTATCTGGTTCTCAATCACTATGTCCGACCACAAAGGCCCGCGTCTCTTCTCTCACTCTGTCTTCAGTTCACTGCCTAGTTCAGACCCTCATCTTCTCGTGATCTTTCCCGAGCATTTCAGAGTCTCCTCAGTGGTCTTCTTCCTTCAGTCAGGCGCTTTCACTCAGCTCTGTTCAGTGGGATTATAATGTGAGCCACACGCGCCACTCAGAATTCTCTGCTGGCTACACCTTAAAAGTAAAAAGCTGAAAAAAGTAATTTTAATGCATATTGTGTTTAACTTAATACATCTCAAATATTATCCTTTCGGCATGTAATCAATGTGAAATGGTAATGAGATATTCTGCGTTCTCTTTTTCATACTCAGTCTTCAGTCTCATGAGTTCCTTAAACTCATAGCACACATCGATTTAGACCAGCCATATTTCAAGCGAGCAGCAGCCACATACATCTAATGGGGCTACCAGATCGGGTGGGGTGGTTCTAATCCATTTCCCACACTCCGGACAGAGTGAATGTCAGGAAATGTAAATATCACTAGTTCTCTAGACATGTGAAAACATGTCCCTGGTTTTCTGCTATTCTCAAGATGAAGTCCACCAGATCTTTTGTGATTTGGTTTAACTCACCCTTCTTGACTGCCCTTCCATAGTCTCTTCATGTATGGAATTTCTAGTCCTAACAAAATGTCTTTCTTTCCCTCCAGATGCATCGTGGTGTTTAAGTTGCTGTGCCTTTTCACAGGCAGTTTTATTTACCTGTAATGTCATGTTTCCTCTCTTTCTTTTCCTTCTCCACTCGGAAAACTCTTTTTCCAAGACTCAACTTGAATATCTTCTTCTTTTAAAAACTTTGGAGCTGGGCACAATGATACATAGCCGAAATCCCGGCTACTTGGGAGGCTGAGGCAAAAGCGTCATAAGTTTGAGGCTAGTCTGGGCAACTTAGCAAGGTCTTTTCTCATAATAAAACAAAACGGGCTGGGGATGCAGCTCAGGGGTACTGTGCTTGCCTAGCATGCATGAGCTCCTTGGTTCAATCCTCAGTACAGCAAAAACCCCAAACCAACCAGAAATCAAAACCAAATAATAAAACAAACAAAAAAGAAAAAAACACCAAAAAATTTCCAGGATTCTTAGGATTTGTTTAGGAGTTAGTCCAACCCTCTTATGGAGTCCTATGGTACTTGGAGTCCAGCTTCTGTCATATTCGTAGGTAACTGTCTGCCATAGTTTAGATCTATCTAGACTGTCCCCAAAGGCCCATGTGTTAAAGGCTTAGTCTCCCGCTCATGGTGCCATTGGGAGGTAGTGAAAGTTTAAGAAGTGGGGCCCAGTCGGAGGCCCTCAGATTATTGGGTGCACACTTTTGAAGCAAAATGTAGTGGGACCCCAGAACTTCTTCTCATTTCACTTCCATGCCAAGAAGCGAGCTGTTTTGCTCCACCCTGAAATTCCTGCCCTGATGTGCTGTCTCATCACAGGCCCCCAAGCAACAATTGCTTCAAGGGCAATTGGTCATGGAGTGGCCCTCCATAACTGTGAGGCAAAATAAATGTTTCTTCTGAGTTGATTATCTAAGGCATTTTGTCACAGTAATGAAAAGCTGACTAGTGCATTGTCTGTGTGCTTGCTTCGCTCACAAGGCCAAGTTCTTCACTGGGCCAAGGACCATGGCTTATCCATCTCTTTGCTTCTAGTACCCTTCTCACTCAATTCCTGTCAAGTCTGGTCCCGTTATATTACACCTAATCCCTTTCTTTAATTTTGTTACTTACTTGGTCTTGATAGATAAATGTAGATTTGGAAGGAACCCTCACAACCTAACTCTTTTATTTTACAGAAGGGGAAACCGAGACTCCAGAATCTGTTACCTTCTGGTCCACTTCCTGGCTGGTACTACTCGGCTCTCCTGGCACTCCTTATTGGTGAGTTTTCTAGAAATATATTAAACCAGAGATGGGGAGGAAAGTGGATTTGCTTTATGCAATCAATGATTCGTGAACTAATAAGGTATAAATAAAATGTTTGTAATTGAGACCACATTTCAAATGCTCTTGGGTTGCTGAATGTATAATGGAATCCTCTTACACATTTTAATATAAAGGGGGTCAAATTGATTATTTTTGTAAATTTTTGTTCCCGCTTTCCTCAGTCAGGACTATCTGTAAATGAGACCCAGCTGCTGCTTTAGCAAGGCTGGGTGGTGGTGCCTCTTTGTCACCCCAGGTAAAAATGGTTTAGGGAGATTATCTGCTTCTTTGAGTTCCTGAAGCTTTGACCCTCTTTGTTAGAAGGGAGGGAGGGGGAGGATGAGGATGAATTAGAGAGTTAGAATGTCATCAGAACCAAGACCTAAAGAACATTTCAGAGCCTGACTTCTTGCTCTTTAATTCTGGTACCTGGGTTGTTTGACTTTCTGGTAGTCACAGCCATTAGGAATGTGACCATTAGGAGTTGTGGGCTGGAAATCTAGCTTAGTGGAGTGTCTGCTTATATGTGAGAGGCCCTGGGTTTCCTCTCCAGCACAGAAAAACAAAACAAAATAACAAAATCCCCAAACTAGGGGTTGTGATACCAAGCAAGGACTTACTGGAAAGAACCAATTCTATGTCACTGGTTTTTGCAAAAAGATAGAGCTCGATTGCAGGTGAAGAGGCAAAGAGTCAGGTGGCATGCTCAAATCCCCCCAGCCCTGGAGGGTAGTAAAGGAATTTAAGGCCTGGCGTAAGGAGAAATAACATCTAGTTGGCTGTAATCAGGAAGTTCGCAGTCTCTGCATTATTCTGGTTGATCCTGCACCTGTTTGCTGTGCTTCTAATATAGGTCTGCAAGGCCTTGTTGTCTTTCTTCAAGGTTCTGCTTGTGGGGCACTTCTGGGTCTTCCAGGTTCTCAAGGTCATTTGAGGCCAGATCCTAGGCTTGCATTCTGAAAAATGGCCTGCATAACGGTTTTTAGGAACAGGGAGCTACTGTTTTACGGCTCAGTTTCAGTTGGATATATGTAATTCTGTTTAATGTTAAGCTTTCTATTGAACAAGTTTGGTATATTGTTGCCCTTGGCAACATCAGTTTTTCTAGGAGATAAGTTGGAGTGGCAAGGATGACACAAAGGAAGAAATAATTCCAAAACATTTGTCTGGGGCTGTTGAGTGCAACGACAGGTAACGTATCCTCTCCGGAGTACAGAGATCAACGCTGATTTCATAGACACACTTGACACTCTGGAATGAATATGGGAGGATATTTAAAGTCAAGGCATGGTAGAGAAGTAAGACTTATATACGGGAAGCAAGATTAAGGGTAAGAAGAGAAGAATGCCCCCCTTATCTCCTTCACACTGCGGAGCTCTCCTCTCCTGGCTCGGCAGGTACCAAACACGTGGTGTCATTCTCAACATAGACTGCATAAGGCTCCAGAGTCAATCCACAACTAAACTACAAGCAAAGCTTGAAATGCTCTTTCACTAAGATAGCAATAAATGTAACTTCTAATATTTTCTGCGGCTCCCTAATGGACCATCTTGCACACCTCTTCACTTTGGAGACCATTGAGCTAGGAAATTCACTCACTTCTTTTTGCAGCGGCAGATACATGAGGGTTGGCTGTGATAACAACCCCCACCTTGCACTGGTTTCATGCTCTTTTAAATCCAAATTGGCACTTTCACACCTGCCGCAAAAGTGAGTGGTAAAACGTCTGTGTTCTTAGTCTCTTCCCTTTCTCTTGACTGATGTTGTGGACTTAGAATTTTCTCTTAGTTTTACTCTCATGATCTATATAGTGGAGACTCTTTCTCCTGCTGTCTTTCCTGTCCTGTTAGAGGAAGGGGCCTACCTCAGAGGTGTCTAGAACTGTACTCTGCTTGTGTAAAAATCCCCTCTGCCTTTTCTCTCTCCCGTTGAATTAATTAAGCATCTTTTCATTGCAAGTGAAGGAAATAAAATTAAATCTGGATTAAGCAGAAAAGAAAATTTGTTAGCCTTCAAAGCTGAATAATTCAAAGGCCCACCTAGAGCAAATCTGACCAAAGCCTAAACCTCTATCTTACCACATTTCTCAGCTTTCCTTTCCTTTCTGTGTCAGATCTGTCTGTGTGGGGGATCCCAGAAACCTTTGTTTTCTCTCATAGTCAACAAGAGAGAACCCTCTCTGTTCTCTGTTCTCTCTTCCTACTCCAGCAGAAGCAGGGATTGGGTTTTCCTGGATTATTTTGAGTGTCCATCCTTGAGCCATTTGTTCTGACCAGGGAAGGGTCATGCTCGAGCTGACCTGAGTTTTGGTCACATGACCACAAACTGGGTTTGAAACACTGCCCAATCCACAATGAGTGAGAGTCATGGGAAAGGCTGTGGCTTCTGAATAGTGGGCAGGCCCAAACTGTGTGGTTTCCATCTTTGAATTAGGATTTTTCTTGTTCAAGGCTCAACTACAGAATTGGAAGGAGAATTTGGTCCTTTGTATGGCGAGTAGCTTTCTCCTTGCAATGCGATTGTGATACTAACTCTTCAGAGTTAGGCTCCATTTCACAGGCTAACGGCACAGTCCCACACAAGAATACAAACTCTTGAGACACCACAGATTCAGGAATCCCCAAGATCTCTATACTTCTGACCAACTGGCTCTATAATTCAGGGATTCCCATTAGACATTAAGGTCCAAAAATTTGCTAGATCAACCCACAGAACTCAGCAAAGCACTTATGATTACAGTTTTATTATAAAGAATACAAATCGTTCGATCCCCGGCACCACAAAAAAACAAAACAAAACAAGAATACAAATCAAGATCATCCAAATTAGGCGTTTTTTAGGGTGAGATCTGGGATGGTCCCAAATGTCAAGCTTCCGTATACTCAGGATGCTAATCTCCCAGCACACTGAGGTATAACCACCAAACAAGGAAGCTCACCTGAGATTTGGTGTTCAGAGTTCTTTTCAGGTTTGCTGATTTTATTAAGACTTCGTTATGTGCTTGATCGAATCATTGATCATGTGATTGAACGTGACCTCCAGCCTCCTTCCTCTTCCCAGAGGACAAAGGTTGAATAGATACCTCTGGCACAAAGCCTCATCCCTTTAATTACGTGGTTAATCTTCTGACATGATCAGCCCCCACCATAAAACCCTCTAGGGTCTCACTGAGGGTCACTCAGGGGTGATCCCAGGTTCCATATGGATAGTAACAAAGATTTCTGTCACTTGGAAACTCCCAGGATTTGTCTCAAGAACTGGGGCTGAACATCAGACAAATACTTTATTTCACAACACTCTTTGCTGGGTCCCAGCTTCTTCCCAGGCCTGGTGATAGCCACTCTCCACTGTTCACATTCTGGTCTGCTCTGCCACCTCTTCTGGCCTGATTGTGGCTGAGACTTTCAGCCTCTTCTCACACCCCGTCAAAGGCCCACTCTGGGTTTTCCCCCACAGCCCTATTGCTCCCTATTCCCAGACCTGCTCTCTCTTTCCAAGGCTTGTGGTTTTAGAAAAGCCCACCTCTCCATGTCTCGGTTTCTCTCTTGGTGAAATGTGTGATTGCTTTCAACTCAGCTAAGATGTTCCTTCCTCCTAGAAACCTTCTCTGCAGCATGCTTTTGGTGTTTTGGGACTAGTATCCAAATGCTTTCCCTTTCTTTGGGAAACTTGCACTCCATGATGTGAATACCTGTCCTGTTATAAAAGTTGAAAGGGCTGGAGAATTGCCTTTCTCGCCTTTCTGGCCTTTCTCGCAGCTAGGGTGTGATCATGTGACCCAGCCTCTGCAATCTGATCTTTGTGTTCTTAGAGCCAGTGATGTAAAGAGTCAGGGCTAAATTAGCCAGAGTGACTCTATTGCTTGCTCATAAATACATTAACTGATGTACCTTCCTCAACCTGGCAGATTGGGGAGGTGGCTTTTCGTGTGCTCCATCTGCGTCATTTTTCTTGTCTCTAGTGCCACTGTGGTCAGAACTGACGTGGATTGAGTTCTTAGTGTGAGTGGGATGTTCTACAAAGGCTTCCTTGTGGGCTCTAGTGGTACCCCCATTTTACAGATGCGACACATAGAAATGAAGATACCCCCCAGTTGACACAGCTCTAGGCAGAGCACAACAAAGACCTGAACTTTCTCAGTGTGACATCAGAACCTTCTCTCTTGACCACCCCGCATGAGAGCACCAGCATCTAACCCATCTACAAGCTCCCAGAAGACAGGGTTTGTCTTCCTGCTCTTGCGTTTCTCACATGGCCTGGCCTGTGGTAGGTACTCGCTGGATACTCAAGCTCAGGTAGTTGACGAGATCCTACCTGGCTCAAACACTCTGTGAACATCCACGAGTTGCCTGCCTCCCATCTGCCTAACTCCAACCCACTGCCCGTTAGCTCCCTCCCCACGTTCTACCTCCAGGATTTGTTGTCTAATCAATATGAATTCTTTGTCACTTCCTTCACACATCTGTTCCCCTGAATACCTTCTTCAAATCAATATTGAAAATCTTCTCCAATCGTCAGTTTTCCTTGTTTGTTTCATCCGTAGTTTCTTGGTATTTGGGGGCCTTGTACTGCCTCATGTTCTCTGTTGTACCCCAAACTCCTTGGTGACCTCCAAGTTTCACATCTTTGAAAAGGTTTTCGTGGAGTTGATTTTGTCATTTGCTAGACACACTCCTCCCTAAGAATAAGACATCTGGATTCCCTTTGACATGATGACACCTTGCTAGAAAGTCAGAGGCTTTCTCTGAGATTTGTGGAAAAGAGAATTGTCATTCAAATGGCTACTAAAAGAGCAGATGTGGATTAGGAGAGAAGAGCGAGAATGTCACTATTCTGGGTTTGTGTAACGGAGTGTTTTCAGCTTTAGAGGCAGAAAAATTCAGAAACCAACTGCCATAGACAACGAGAGCCTCTACTTCGTATCACAGCAAGTCTGACGAGGGAGTTCTCCTGGCAGGGTAGTTATAAGGACTCGACCAGCAAATGCATTAACGATACAGTGCTTGGCGTAAGGCACTTAGAAAAATTACACTATTATTGAGTTCTTATATTATCTGCATTTGGCTTTACCTGGATAGCTCCAGACCCCCAGACAGGGAATGGACATTTGATCTCAGTCATGCAGGTGAGTCTCGAGGATAGAGATGAGCAGTGCTGGGTAAAAAGGAAGGTGATATGGGAGTCATTGGAACCTTAACTTGAGCTTTTAATTAGGTAACATTTTTACAGTTAGCTGTTAACTTTGGGTTGATCTGGGTTCCATTAAAATAAATGTCAGATAAGAGTGATGATGACAGTCTGGCTCTTGGTTTCAATACACTGAGGTGAAACTTCAGCCACTTTCCTCCTTCATATAAAGTAGGAAGATAAGAAGTCAAACTAGCACCAACGAAATAACACAGTTATCTACTAGGCTCACTGTGTCTGTTTAAAAAGAAAACAGGATACAAACCCAAATTCTATGGCCTTAGGTAGATTTCTCAATTTTTCTGCATCTCAAGGGCCCTCTATTGTGAGGATAAATTAAACATGCAAAGCACTTAGAACAACGCCTGGTACACAGAAAGTGTACAACATAAATTCGAGTACACAAAAAATTTCTTTTAATTAATTTAAAATGTTTTCGTCTGTACCTGGACAAAATAACCCTGGAGAGATACACAAGCTACTAGGCACAGTGTAACTGCTTCTCTAAATAAGAATGGGGTCTGAGAGTTGGAGAGGGAGGGAAGACTTTTATCTTATGTCCTTTCGCTCTGCTCCAGATTTTACCCCATGTATACATTCTTTTTCCATAAAAAGACAAAAACTATTATGAAGTGTGCCAAAAAATCCCTTCATCTAAATATTCACCGTAGTTTTCATCAGCTCTCTCTGTCTGCCTTTTGGGAAGACTAGAAAATTCTCCATCCTTAAATTTACTTCCCAGGAGAGGGGCCAGCAAAATGACTTACTGCCCATTTCTGGCCGGTGTGCTGCTTTTGTCCACAATCTAAGAATAGTCTCTACACTTTAAAGGACTTCAGATAGAAGAAGAATATGCTACAAATATTTACTGTCTGGTCCTCTACTGAAAAAGTTTCTCTAGGGCCACATGTAGGTTTACAAACTCTCATAAACGCTCAGCTGGCTTGGTCAGAACAGGGGACAGTGACTACTGGGGACCCGGTACAGGCCTGGCACATAGCTGGTGCTCAATTAGGACACTGATGCATCATTTTCATCCCTGATCTATTTTAATAATAAAAGATCTTCCCTTGAGTAAATGCTCCTGGTCTAAGTAAGCACAGTAGAGCTCCTTATTTGTGCTTAACACTTGCATTCTTCCTTTTTTTCCTTTTTTTTCTTTTTTTTACCAAGAGCATGTATTGGTACATTGTACACATAATGGTCACATTCATCATGGTTATTTTGTATCTGTACAGGATGTATCTTGGTTTTCTCTCCTCTTCCCCACCACTCCCTTCTGCTCCCACCTTCCCTATTTACAGCAGGTTTATTTATATTTTCCCACTTTTTCCCTTTCCCCTTTCTTTCCTTTTTCCCTTCTTTCTTTTGCCCCTTCCCTCTTTCTAGTTCTCTCTTTTGAATATAACCTTTCTTTTATATAATATCTATTACACCTCTTTGTCCTTATTTACCCTTATGGTTACTCAATATCAGAGAAACAATTCGATGTGTACTCATGAATGTCTGATTTATTTCGCTTAAGAGTATGTTCTCAAGGTACATCCACTTACCTACAGATTGTCAGGATGGTTACATTCTGTTGAAGGGCAGGAAGGGAGAGTAATACTAATAATAACCACTAGATGGAGCAATAGCTCTGAGAAATTGGCTCAGAAAGCGCCACATAGGAGGGTGGGGTAAGTCTTGTGATTTCAGCATCTTTTCCTTCCGGGACAGAAAGGCCTCATTCTAGACTTGGCTCTGCCACATACCTGCTTGGTAACTGCTTGAAAACAGCCTTAAGTCTCAGTCTGTTTAGCTGCAAATCGTAGATGGTACAAATGCCCAACTGAAAGACGCCACGAACATCAAATAAGACTTGGAGATGAAACTTTGACAACTCTGTGGATGGCTGCTTGATGTCTTTGTGGTTCTGTCATCAAAGACCTCTCTCTTCTTTCCACTTCTTCCCTGTCCTCCTTCCTACCTGAACCATCTCAACCTGTCACATTTCTATGTCTGGCACAGCCCTCCCTCCTGAGTTCTGCATCCCTCCATCCCATGGTCCCTCAGGCATCTCCAGTTTAATACATTCAAACATAACTCCTCACCTTGTCGTTATGAGTTTCTCTTCTGCCTCTCCTCCTGGCACATTAAAAACACCACTCTCTGTCCATGATTCCTGATACGGTTGCTTCCCTCCCACCTCGTAATCCAGCATGCCAAATTCTGTTGCTTCTGTGGA
>PVJO010021135.1:0-30582 GCA_004026905.1 Hystrix cristata | reverse complement strand
CCCCACAGCACCCGTGGCGGGTCCAGCACTTTGGCGGCTCCCGGATGACCCCCTGGGGACCCCCACAGTGGCCTGGGGAGAGGTCCCAAGGCACCAGCTCCGGGGCCACCTCACCCACTACACCTGGTGTGCGCGGTGTGGCTCCAGACCCTCGATCTGTGTGAACGGTGAGCCTCCACCTCCTGCCCCTTCTCAGCCCGGAGGCCCCAAGCCAACCCCGTCCCTGACTCCCGGGGCCCTCTGGCTGCCACTCCACCCGGGGGATGTGGAGTGTCATTCATCCCTGGAGGACAGTGACTCTGGCTATCGATGAGATGGCCTCACTGGGCCATTAAAACTGGAGGCGCCAATCTTTGTGTATTGATGTTGAAAGATGCCTGTCACATTTCATTACATGAGCAAGATGGAAAGACTTCCAGATCTCTTGAGATGGCTGCCTTTTTGGTATACAATGAGCTCAGGATTGAGCAAAGCCAAGCCACAAATATGGAAATAAATTCCCTTCAATCCCAATAAGGATCGTAGGATTACAATGTGATTTTCATTTTTTACTTGTATTCGGTTTGTGGTACAGGGGATTGAACCCAGGGTCTTTGCACTAAGCTATAGATCCTCAGCCTTTTTTTATTTTTTTATTTTTTTTTAATTTTGAGACAGGGTCTCACTACGTTGTGAAATGCCCAGGCTGGGCTCACACTTGTGATCCTCCTGCCTCAACCTCCCAAAGTGCTGGGATCACAGGCGTCCACCACCACACCTGACACTCATGTGTCACTTTTTAGTGGTAGACTCTGAGCAGGTGCTGGGAATATGGCCTGTATGGAGCTCTTTTTTTTTTTTTTTTTTTTTTTTGAGATGAAATCTCACTACGTTGTTCAATATGGTCTTGAGCTCCTGGGATCAAGCACGCCTCTTGCCTCAGCCTCCACAGTAGCTGGGACCACAGGTGTGTGCCACTATACCCTAGATAAAATTTTCTTTTTTCTTTCTTATTATTATTTATTTTTGTGGGTGCGTGGTTCTGGGGATGAAACCCAGGGCCTCCCACATGTAAGCAAACACTACCACTGAGCTACTCCAGCCCCGGAGGTGACTCACACAATAGACAAACCAAATAGTATCTAAGAAGTATCTCAGATGGCAATCTGTACTGAGTGGAGAATGAAGGAGGGCAGGCAGGTGGTGCAGGTGTAGTTTTCAGTGGACAGACACTCAGGGAAGGCCTCACTGCAGAGGTCGCACTTGAACAAAGACCTGCAGGAATGAGGAGGGAGCAATGTGGGTGTCTGGGGATGGGTGCTGCAGGCAGATGAAACCACATGTGCAAAGGCCCTGTGGTGGAGCGCACTTCTCGTCCCTCCATTCTCGTGTTCCTCAGTGAGCAGCAGCACCCAGACTGTCACTCTGCCTGACCTCCTCTGGGGGCCCTGCAAGCTGTGGGTGATGGTGGCCACCATTGCAGGACAGGGCCCACCTGGTCCTAGCCTCCAGTTCCACCTGCCAGGTAGGGTCTGGGGTGGGACTGCCTGCTCCGCTTGAGGGGGATGTCTGGAGTCCTCACCTGGGCTTTGGGGTGGGGACAAACTTCTGACTCGAGGGGGAGGACCAGTATGTAGGGGGTTCCGGGGATGGAACCCAGGTCCAAGCGCACACTGAGCACATCTCTACCCATGTGCCACACTGCACCGCCCCCTCCAGGCCTATGTAGCTCTCACTGGCCTTGAACGCATATGTAGCCCAGGCTGGCCTCAACTAGTGGCGATCATCCTGCCTCAGCCTCCTGAGTGCCCGGATAACAGGCATGTGCCACCATGCCCAGTTCTAGGAAGCTTTTGATTCTGCCAATGCTGCTGCATCTTAGCAGGCCCTGTGTCTCCGCTGCCCCTCACTTTGACCTATCAAAACGGTGCTATTTGCAAGCCCCACCCCTCCTCAAGAGTCCTAGCCCTGCCCACATATAAGTCCCACCCACTCCCTCACCCAAGCCCCGCCCCATCCACAGCTTTACATCCTTCCCAAGCTTCCTGGCATCAAAAACTCCTCTCTTCCCTGCCCTGCAGGTAGCACCCTGAGCTGGCGATTCCTGCCCGGCATCCTGTGCCTGTGGCCCTTGCTCCTGCTGGGTTGCTGCCTGGGCCTGGCTTCCTCCACAAGGTGAGGTGGAGGTACATGCCAGGCCGTTCTGATGGGCTGGGCATTAGCTGAACTCCGGAGGGTGGAGGGGAGCCTCAGGGCTCTGCAGACTTCATGCACTCTGGAGCTTGGACACTGTCTGGCACCAAGGCTCCCTGCCCTGATCTTACCTGCCCATCAGGTGCCTCCACCTGAGACACAAGATATTGCCCCGCTGGGTCTTGGAAAAGGTTCCTGATCCTGCTAACAGCCACTCTGGACACCCACACATAGAGGTGAGCAAAAAGGCTGGCCTGCCAGGTCCAGTGGTGCATGCCAGTCAGTCCAGCTACTTAGGAGGCTGAGGCAGGAGGATCACAAGTTCCAGGCCAGGGAAGGCAACTCAGTGAGACCCTGTCTCAAAAAATAAAAAGAGCTGATGTGTAGCTTGAAAGAGCATGGGAAGGAAAGAGCATGGAAAGGAAAATGTGTGTAGAGCACCCTTAGGTGCTTGTGGGTGCCCTCGGGGGATTAGGGGATCTGAGGACACTGGGGAGTAGGGAAAGGGAGATTTCAGCCTCGTCTCTTCTCAGCAGGTGTCACAGTCCCAGGCCCAGCCCCCCGGGGATGTGCCCATCCTGGAGGTGGAAGAGATGGAGCCACTGCCAGTTATGGAGCCGCCCCAAACCTCCATCCCACTTCACTCTGGGTATGAGAAACACTTCATGCCCACACCAGAGGAGCTGGGCCTTCTGGGGCTACCCAGTCCCCACATGCTGGCCTGAGCCTTGCCCAGGCTGGGGCTGCAGAGCAGGCAGACGGTGCTTATGCAGGCTGCACCCCAACCCTGCCTTGAGTGAGCCCACCTGACGGATGAAGACATTGAGGCCTAGAGAGGCTGAGCCACTTGCCTGAGGACACCCAGGCAGGAAGAGTAGGAACTGGGGGACTCTACAGAAAGGGGCCTGGCCTCAGTAGGGAATGCATGGGGAGATGAGCATGCAAAGGAAAATGTGTGATATTGAGAGGGGAGCTGCCTCCTGCAATCTGTCCTGCTGGCAAGAACTGCATTTGGCACAGTCCCAGCCTCCTTGCAGTTGGATCAGCCATGGACTGAGTTCTCACAGTGAATTGTGAGCAGAAGTGACATGGGCCAATGTCAGGAGTGGGTGGGCCTGAAACACTGGGTGGAGACTCCTCTACACTCTTCCTGTGAGCTGGAAATACATGTGCTCATGACCAGCTTTGATGTACCAAAAGGGACAACTAATGCAAAGGAACTTGAATCTCCAAGTGACTGTAAATCAGAGCCCGAATCCCTCAGCGACCACGTGGATCAGAGCCTGAATCCCTAAGGAACTTCCTGGATCAGAGTCTCAATTTCTGTGACTGCATGGTCAGAATCTGAGTCCTTGAACGACCACATGAGTCAAAGTCACAATAAAATTGTCTTTCTGCTACTGTAGCTTGAGATGATTTTGTTACAGCAACCAAACCCACACTCTGACTGACTCATAATTTTTTATTCCAGCAGAAGTAGGCCCTCGGTTTCCCACCAGATCATGAGGTGATTCTGTGCCAACAACACACATGTTCTAGCTGTCTTGAGAGCGTGAACATTTTATTTTCAAGTATAAAGGCTTCATCACAGAAGGAAGCCAGGGTCACAGGCAGTGGGCAAGGGGTCTGAAAGCCCAGGCATAGGTGGAGGTGTGGGCTGGCTGGCTGCCCAGTGCCACAGCCGGTCCTGTGGTGCCCTGTCTGTGCCCGGGACCCTCTGCTGGATGCCAGGAGGCGAGGTAGCTGTGAGAGGCACTGGGCGGGGCGCGGGCACAGGCTCACATCACCGCACAGCACTGGCACGTCTTCTGCTTGGGGCCACTTGCCTCCTCACCCTCGGCACGGGCAGTGGGTTCGGGCTGCCGGATGGGGGCGTAGGTGGGCACAGGGTGGGCACTGGGGTTGGCGCTGGGTTCCTCCCGAGGGAGCAGTGGCTGGCTTTCGGCGGGCTGCTCTGGGGCCGGGGTCTCCACCAGGAGCGGGGTGGTGTCTCCAGGGGGGCCCTGTGCCTCAGCGGGAGTTAGGGGTCCCTCCACCTCCTCTTCCTGGGCGCCTTCTTGCTTCTCTGGGGGATGCAGCTCTGGTGCCAGCTCCTGCGTGACCCCACGGGGCACCCCTGCCTCACTCCCCTCTTCAGCCTGGGATTCCTTTCCCTCCCCCGCTTCCCTCTGCTCTGCTCCACTCTGCGAGTCCTCAGCCTCACGGGTCCTCTCTGCCCCCAGTGGCACCTCACCTTCTTTTCTTTCTGTCGCTATGGGTTCCTCGCTTCCTGTCCGCTCTGTCACCAAGGGCTCTTCAACAACCCCTGACTCTTCCTTACCTCCTTTCTCCTCTACGCCCTCACCTTCTGTCCCCTCCTCATCTTCCGTCCCCTCTGCCCCTTGCTCTGCCCCATCTCTCCTCCCTGCTCCCAGAGACCCCTCATCATCTGCTCTCTCTGATCCTGAGGGCGCCTCAGCTTTCACCGCTGCCCTCCCCTCGGCTCCCTCCTCGTCCTCTCCCAGCGGCACCTCCGTCTCTACTCCTGGCTTCTCCTTGCATTTCCTCTCTGCCCTCAGAGGCCCCTCCATACCGTCCCTCTCGACTCCTGAGTCCTGTTCGGTCCCCTCTCTCTGCTGGCCCACAGTCCCCTCTGGCTCTGAGGACTCCTGGCCCCCTTTCTGCATCCCCTCCAGTGGCTCGTCTATCCTGTCCCTCTCTGTCCCCAGTCTCTCCTCGTCCCCCTTCTCCCCTACTCCCGCAGGCCCCTCTGCCCTCCTCCTCTCCATGGCCCACGTGTCCCCACCACTTCCCCCGTCTGTCCCTGGCAGTCCCTTGATGCCAGCCTCCCTGCTGGTCCCTGGGGGCCCCTCCAAACCCTCCATCAGCAGCTCCTCCCAGTCCTCACTGACCGTCACCCTCTCTACCCAGATGAAGGAGCCCTCGTCCCCCCCAGGTCCCTCCTGCCTGGCACCCTCCCTGTCTCTGGACCCTGTGCCCCCCAGGCGCTCCTGGAGCCCCAGGTCACCACCACCCCCCTCCCCCAGGGCCTCAGGGTCACTGCCCCCCAGCCCCGCCCAGACCACCTCCACAACACCCCTGTCCTCCCTCACCCAGGCCGGGAGCTCAGGGCTGCTGGGCCCCTGTCTGTCCCCAATGGCCTCCAGCACCACCTGCTCCACCCTGGCCTCCAGCTCAGGGCCGGTGGTGCCCATGGCACAGTCCTCAGGGCCCCGAAGCCCCTCCCACACCACCTCTACCACGTTCCCCCCTTTGGCCTCCACCACGCCCCCCTCTCCCTTGGTCCCTGTCCCTGGGCTCTGCCACTGCTCCAGAGGAGGGCTGGGCCCCGAGCAGGGGCCGTTGGCTTCTGGGGGGGACACCCCTGCCCCATGGACCTGCCTCGGGGTCCCCTCCCTGGGCTCAGAGGGGGACTCTGGGGACAAGCCCATGGGCCCCGCTGGCAGGGAAGCTCTCTTGTCCACATCCGCCTGGCCTGGTGGAGTCAGAGGAGAGGAAAGAAGGAAGGAGGTGAGGAGGACCAGCAGGTTGTGCCATCTGGGGGTGACCTGGCCCCCAGACCTAAGGGCTCCAACACCCACCTGCAGGACCTGCCTCCATTGTAGGCTGGGAGAGAGGACGGTGACCCTGCAGAGATGGCAGAGACAAGATCAGGTGGGCCCTCATCCCCAGCCTCCCTGCATACCAGGGCCCCACCCCTGCTCAGACACCTTCAGTGGCTCCCCATTACCTTTAGGACCAAACCCCATATGGTACCCAGCCTTCCACACTTGCCCTGTCTCTATCTGCTCCAGGATCGCATGAACAGTGGGTACTACAGCCATGCTGCGGGTGCGCAGCTCATCTCTCTGCACTAGGGGCCTGCTATGTCAGCTGCTGAAGTTATCTTATACAAGGGATTCCTAGTCATTCATTCTCATTCATACTCTGTGTGTGTGTGTGTGTGTGTGTGTGTGTGTGTGTGTGTGTGCACACGCGCGCGTGGGCAGATGGAGCCCAGAGCCTGGTGCACGCTAGGCAAGTGCTCTACCAAGTCCTGAGCTGCACTGCAGCCCAACGAGAGACTCTGAAGCCCCTTTCTACTGGAACCTACATTCCAGTGGGGAGAGGCAGGTAATAAACAGATACAAAGAAACCCACACTGTCAGCAGGCGAGGAGGTCTCTGGAGAGGAAGAGGTTGGGGCAGGGGGAGGCAGGACTAGAGGGGACTGGTGCCTCCTTTGGGCAGCAGATGCGGGGGGGCCTCTTAAATGGGGGGCCAGAGCAAGCCCTCAGAGGTGACACAAGTCAGCACAGAAGCACAGACTTCTGTGAGCCAGAAGTCACTGGTGGAGACAGCATTCCAGGCAGAGACAGAAAGTGCAAAAGGCCTTTTCTGGGCCTGGGGCCTCAAGGCGCTAGGAAAACTCAAGGAGGTGAAGCGGGTCCGTACCTGCAACAGGAAGCTTGAGAGTGAAAGATGGGCTCAGAGAGGGGAGCCCGGGTGGGAAGCAGGCTGCCCAGGCCAAGCCCAGGACACCCTCTGCCCTCCAACCCTGGCCTCCCCTTTCCAGCCTCCTCGCCTGTGCTTAAGCTAGTCCCTCTGCCTAGAGGGCTGTTCCCTTTTGTCAGATGCCCCCTCCCACCCACCTCAGATTCAGCTTGGAGGTCACCACTTGCGGGCAGTTATTTATTTGGTACTGAGGATTGAACCCAGGGCCTTCACACTGAGCTCCATTCCTTTTTTGGGGGGTGCTGGGGATCGAACTCAGACCCTAGCCCTTTTGTATTTATTTTCAGAAAAGGTCTCGCTAAGGGCTGAGCTCTAATATATGACCCTCCTGCCTCAGCCTCCAGGAATGCTTGGATGATAGGCAGCTGCCCTCCCTGAACCCCCGGCTCCTCTCAGACGCCACCCCATCTCTTCAGCGGGCCTGGGGCTCCAGCTTTGAGAAGCCTGCACATCTCTAGCACTGAGTTCCAAGCTTCTGCTAACCCCAAGGAGTGCTTCCCTCACCCTGCATGGGGCTCCTCATTCAGCAGCTCTGGGACTCGGGGCAGGGCACAAATCTCCCTGAGGCCAGGCACAAATGTTGCCAGGTCTTCTGGACTTCAGGTAAAACCCAGAGTGCCAGACTAAAGTGTGAAGTGTCCTATTTTTACAAAAGACCATGTGTTGGGCTGGGGGTGCTGCGTGCGGGGAGCACTTACCCAGTTGGTGGGAAGCCTTGGTTCCATCCCCAACACCAAAAAAATAAAAAAGCCTTTGTGTTTCCTGGCACATGGATTCTATCCTAATGAAGGTGTTATCAAAACAAAAATGGGAGAATAAAACAACGCATGTGGGCTGGGTGTGATCGGCCCAGCGCTTGGAGGGAGAAGGGTTGCCGCGAGTTAGAGGCCAGCTTGGGCTACACAGTGAGACCCTCTCTCAAAAAAAAGCACTTGCATGTACCAATCACAGGAATATCTTCTGGTTACCCTTTCCCACCTTCAAGGCCAAGTCACAAGGGATTTCAATCCATATAATATACATCTTTTTGTTTTTTTGGGGGGGTGCTGGGGAATCGAACTCAGGGCCTTGAGCTTGCTAGACAAGTGTTCTACCCCTGGAGCTAAATCCCCAAGCTCCTTTCTTCTGGTTTTTTGAAACAGGGTTTCACTAGGTAGCCCAGGTTGGCCTGGAACTGGTAGTGATCCTCCTGCCTCAGCCTCCAGAGTGCTGTGATTATAGGTGTTCGCCTTCACACCTGGCTCAGCCATATTAACAAACATAAAACAAAACTTCTCCTCTCCCAAGTACTGGTGCTCAGCTACGACCTCTGATCCTCGAAGCAGCAATTCCAAGTGTGCTGCTGCTATGTCTACTTACAGATGGGGAAATGGGCTCAGGCAGGGAAATGGACTTGCCCAAGATCATAGAGCTAAGAAGTAGCAGAAGGGTGCATGTGGACCTTGGGGTCCTAGCTTTGGAGCTATTGGCCACCCTCCTCCCCACGTCCCTCACCTGTCTGTGCCAGGAGGGCCTGCCAGGTGAGCGGTGCTGGGCACCTGTGGACGCACTTTGCAGCAGCTGGAGCTGGGACTGGAGTCTGCAGAAGAGAGGGGGATTCTGGGAGGGGACCCCAGGCTTAGTTCCCCCCTCCCCCGTCAGCGAGAAAGGGCTCTCACGTGAACAAGCTGTCCTCCAGGTTTCGGATGCGAGCCTGGGCCTGGCCCTCGGGCGACTGGGGGTCCTGGGCTGCAGGGTCCCCGGGCTGCTCCGGCCCCTCAGTGGCGCCGTCCATCAGCCAGCGCTCGCGCAGGGATTTCCTCTGGGCACGGAAGGAGCCCACGCTGGGCACAGTCCCGCCCCGCGAGGGTGCCCGGGCCCCACGGACACCACTGGGAGCCACGGCGGGCCGGGGTGCACGCCACACAGCTCTTCGGCACTGCCAGCTCCCCTCGCCCACCCTCAGTGCCCACGCCCCCGGCAGGGCAGACACCCCTGCTCCCCCATCTTCCAAAGGGACGGGCAGATGCTCCCAAAGGTGAAGTCAGTGTCCCTCCCCACGGGGCCCCCGCCCCAAAGCTGACCTAAGGCACCCCCAAACTGGGATTTCCCGAAACTGGGACAAGACCTCACTATCCTAGACTTCCCAGGGCGGGACAACTGTCCCCACTGCCGCCGCACCCCTTCTACCAAAAGGGTGGAATGACGCCTCTCAAATTGAAAGACGCTCCCATGATCCCGTGAACCCACGCAGACACCTCGACTTGGTCCCAGCCGGGCGGTGCCCCACCTTGAGCCGCTGCACGCGGAGCTTCTCCTCCTCCAGCTCGCGGCGCGCCGCGCGGACCTGCTCCTGCAGCCGCCGCTTCTCCTACACAGAGCACCGGGGCTGGGCGGGGCTGGGCGGGGCCTCCCCTCCACGGGGCTCCCTTCCCCTCCACGGGGCTCCTGGGCTACGGCCCTGCGGGGGGGGCGCACGGGGGAGGGGCCGCGGAGGCGCTGACTCAGCAGCGGTCCGGGGGTGTGGTCGGGGAGGGGCGGGGCCGGGAGGGGCGGGACCGACCGGCCGCGCCCGGGATGCTGCGGAGGCCGTGCCGGGCCCAATAGGGGTCCGTGGAGGGGGGCGTGGGGGCGGGGCCATGGGGGGAACCGGAATCCAACCAGAGGTAGATCCCCAGACCGGTTCAGAGAGATGGAAGGGGTCTAGATTTGGGGATGCAAGGGAGGTCGTTAGTGAGGTGCGGGGGTCCGAGATGAGGTGTAGGGCGAACCCCAGAGAGGCGGGTGTAGAAGTGGAGGACAGTAAGATGGGGTACAGAGATGCAGGTAAGAGAGATGGGGTGTTAAAATGGGGATCAGGGAAGTGAAGGTGCAAATGTGGGGGCAGGGAAATTGGGGTACTAAGGGAAGCTGGGAACCGGGGTGCAGATGTAGGGCGCCGAGAATTAGGGTGCAGAGAGAGATCAAGGATGGAGGCCTCGACAGGATCGAGGGGCAGAGTCCACAGAGGGGCTGGGTCAGAGGGTCCCCAAGGAGGGGTCCGAGCTGCCGGGGTTTAGCTGGGGCTCGGACACGGGGTGTCCGGGAGGCTAGGAATCAAGGACGGAGCTTCGGGTGCCGCAGGTTCTGGGCGTGCCGGGCCCACAGCCCCACCATTGGGGAGCAGAGACCAGAGGAACGGGGAAGGGAGGCTGAGGTTCAGGGGCGCCCTGGGCAGGGCTGGAGCTGATGAGGATGCTGCTCCCCCTTTCACAAAGCCGGACGTGTTCCCAGGAGTGGCAAGAGGAGGAAGGGGAGGCGGTGGGCGGGGAGGAATTGGGGTTCCCGGGGCGGGGCCTGCGCACGGGGAGCGCGTCACTTACGGCGATGACCTCCAGCCGCTGCCGGTAGAGGGAGCTCTCGGCCACCGGCCTGCAGGCACAGGGACCCCAGCCCTCAGCATCCTGCCTCCTGATCGCCCATTTCTAGGCCCCAAACCCCGGGTCGCCCAGGACAGAGCCCAGCCTCTGTTTCCCCTTTGTCCCTAGGAGGAGCCTGGGCAGAGAGAGAGGGTCAAGGAGACGGAACAAACGGAGACCGTGACTGGTTAAACTAAAACCCTTCCTGGGTGGGATGTCGCCTCTCTCTGCTTCAGTTTCCTCACCTGTCAAATGGGTGGAGATAGCTTGACACCCAGGCCCCCCCCCCGCCAAACACTGCACAAGGAAATACTCATACGGGAAAAGCATAGGATGTAGTTCTCCGAAATAGCACCGTAGTTTTACTCATCATAATTAAAATAGTCTCATGATGAGTGTTATTTAGGACAAATTTATCATTCGCAGTCTGTCCCGTAGAAACTCCGACCCTGCCAGGCACAAGACATGCTGCGTGTCTCTGGCCAGCCCCACACCCGTTCTGGACCTCAGCTCTACCCAGGATCCTTTAACTGCTGGGGTGTGGGTGAGGGAATCTGGGCAGGGAAGTGGCCATCCGTTGCCATGGTTACCCCCGGCACCTCCTCCACCTGGCCTCCTGGGGTTAAGGGTCACTGGGTCACGCTGTCCAGCGGTGGACTCTGAGCTTCAAGGAGGGGGACTTGTGGTTTAAGGTTTAACCTGAGATTTCCCCCATCCTTGTCTTTTTTTTTTTTTCCCAGTACTATACTAGGTAGGGGGTTGAACCCAAGCCCTTTGCACTGAGCTGCATCTCCAGCCCGTTTATATTTTTTATTTTGAGACAGGGTCTAGCTAAATTGCTAAATTGCCCAAGCTGGGCTGGGACTTGAGATCCTCCTGCCTCAGCCTCCCAAGTGTTGGGTTGCTGTTGCGAATTGTACTTCCTCAGTCACTATCCAGAAAATGACATCTATCTGCTTGTCATCTCATCTCCCAGCCATGGATGAGCACACAGAAATCCTCAAGTACATATCCATTTGCACCAAGCCCTATTGGGAGAGTACATCATCTCGTCATCACCCACGGCAACTCCAGCTGGGACCTCCCAGACCGCCCTTGGCCTCCCAGCCAAGATGTAATGGCACTTACTATATATAGTCTCCTAAGTGCCCTCCCTGCAGGGCTTCTGCTGGGCTCCCACAGCCACCTCGCCCCTCCCTAACACGATTCCACCTCACTGGCTGCCATCCACTCCAGGGGCTGACATTCCAAGCGTCAGCCAACCTTAGCCAACCTTAGCATGCAAACCAGGCAGCTCATTCACTCCTCCCCATGACCCCAGGAGGTAAGTGGTATTAATATCCCCATTTGACAGGTGAAGAGACCAGGACTCTGAGAATTGGCAAAAGGCAATGTTTTAAATGCTTTGTGAACCCTGGCCGAGTAGCACACACCTGCAATGCCAACATTATGGGAGGCTGAGACAGGAGGATCCTGTTTGAGTCCTGCCTGGGGAATTTAGTGAGATCCTGTCTCAAAAAACAAAAAGAGGGTCTGGGGATTTAGCTCAGTGATTAGAGTGCTTGCCTTGCAAGCACAAGGCCCTGAGTTCGATCCCCGGCACCACAAAAAAAAAAAAAAAAAAAAAAGAGCTGGGTATGTAAACTCCCCAGTAACACACACACACACACACACACACACACAGAGAGAGACACAATTTTACCTATAGTGATTCATTTCATCTGCCCTATAACTCTAGGAGGGAAGTATATTGTTGTCCTCATTTTACAGATAATAGGAAAGTGAGTGAGAAATTGCAAAAGACTTGTGCAAGACCACACAGGAGGGTAACTTGAAGTCTTCAGCCCCCAAATGCTACAGGCATCCTGCAGAGGGGTGAGGGGGTTCTCAGGATCCCCCATCTGGACTGCAAAGAGGCCCAGACGTCAGCCTGGGGAGGTCCTAATCTCCACTGGGACAGGGGACTGGAGTTATACTTCACAGGGGTCCCTAAGGGAGCCCAGGCTACCTGCTCCTGGGTCTGCCCCTGGGGGAGCACTGAGGTCCCCAAGATGTAATCTCTTGCCTCTTCCTCGCTGGGGGGGATCGGGTTCCTGTTGCTGGGCAACCAGGTGTGTAGTTGGTGAATAATGCAATGCAGGACTCAGAAGGGTGAGGAACAGAATTGGGGTCCCCAGTGGGGGCAGCCCCCTTTTCTAGACCTCTTCCCAGACCCTTGGAGCCCTCCCCACCTGTTACTTTAAAAAGCCCTGCGTGCTTGAACACCACAGCTCCACACACACCCTGTGTGACAGCAGCATGCCGGCATGTGTTTCTGCCTGAGATCACTGCTGGTGACCGCAGCCCGCTAGGGCCACCAAGAGCAGCTGTGGCCACTTCATTCAGCAGGCCATCACTGTCCTGTTCAATTCTCTTACACAGTTTGGAAGGCGCTGGTTTCTTCGTGGGCCTCAGGCATTGACGGGGTGACTCGGGGGCAAGGCACGCAACGACAGACCTGGCATTCTCTGCCCCGTAACTCCATAACAGCCCCACCCCCAGGCTGCCAAGCAGAAAGCCCCCCAAGAAAGGGAATGGGGACCTTGCATGTCCCACCTAGCTCTCTGGAGAAAGGGGCCTTGGGGACCCTATGGGGTCAGCCACCTGCTCCTTCCACTGCCCCTAGTTCCCTCAGAAGAGGCCAGCTGGGGCTTTGGGCTCCCCCCACAGTGCCCACCAGCCCTGCCACCACTCTCATGTCCCGACACTCACATGGGTGTGGCCGGAGCCCAGGCCTGGCTCTGCAAGGCCATGTCTGCCCAGGAGCGCAGTCTGTCCCAGCGGGGGACCCACTCGCCGCCTGAAGGTGTCCCGGACTGGACACTGGGACCTGGATGGCGGGAGGGGGCCCAGGGCGGCACCCGGAGAGCTGGTCCGGCTGGTTTGGGCCTGAGGGAGGCGGAGGCAGCCGCTGCTCTGCTCCGTGGCAAGGGGGCTGGGGCCGACTCTGGGAGGCACTATCAGCTGTCGGATGAATTATTTACCAGCCCTGGGCCTGCTGGCCGCAGTGCTGCGTACGGGCAAACACACTTTGCTGGCCCACGTGGTGGGGCAGGTGGTGAGGGTGGCGGGCACTTACTCCCGTGCCTCCCGGGGAGGGCACCTCTGTGCAGCCTCCAGACCTCACAGTGCGGTGGTGGGACACGACTGTCCACCAGAAGCCGCTGCATGCCAACAGCTCCAGGACGGGGCCCACGGAGCGGGGTTGGGCGTGTCATCCAGTTGGGACTCCCTGGGGCCCGGCCATCTGGGCGCTGAGGGAGCTGGGGACACTGGGATGACTGCCCCTCACCCCATTCTGGGCCTCAGCTTCCCTTTCTTGGAAATTGGAGGTTTCGATGACACCCTGCCATAGGGAATGGTGCGGGGTGTGTAGTGAAGCACGCCGTGTGGGAACTTCCTACTCAGACCCTTGTGCTTTTAGGTTCCTACTGGGAAATGGACCCAGAGCCTCCTGCATGCTAGGCAGGCGCTCTACCACTGCGCCATGGCTCTCGGCCCCAAAAATTTCATTTTGAGACAGGGTTTCACTAGGTTGTCCACACTGGCCTCAAATTTGTGATCCTACCTGGACATAGTGGTACATACCTGTAACTCCAGCCTCTGGGAGGGTAAGGCAGGAGAAACACAAGTTCAAGCACAGACTGCACGATTAAGCAAGACCTTGTCTCAAAATAAAAAATGAGGGTTGAGGATTTAACTCTGTCGGAGTGCTCACCTAGCAAGCACCAGGCCCTGAGTTGGATACTTAGCAGCCCCCCACACCTGCCACCCCGCAAAAAAGAGAGAGAAAAGAAAAAGGCCTGGGGAGTCACTCAGTACAAAGGCCTTGGGTTCTACCCTCAGGGTCCAGATAAAACAATAACAAAAAACACCACATTCACAGGCTGAGGGTGTGGCTCAGTGGCAAAGTGTTTGCCTAGCATTCACAAGGCCCTGGGTTCGATCCCCAGCACAACAAAAACAAACAGAAAACCCCTGTGATCCTCCTGAGCAGTTGGAGTTATAGGCTGGCACCACCTCTGTAGGTGGCCACCCAAATCTCCAGGGTTCCTGTTTCGTACCCCCTATCTCATTCTTAAAGGGCCAGCATCACTTTCTCAGATGCCAGTGTGTTTCACTGAACTATGCTTGGGAAGTCATTTCCTACTTCTGGCCCCCAGGAGGGTCCCTCAGGGCACTAGTGGCCCTGGCGCTTCCCCACCACTGCCCAGCTAGGCTCTCTCTGTGTGGTTCCGACCCGACCCGCACCAGGACGTGGAAAAACCCAGGCCAGTTGTGGGCCCCATGCGTTAGGGGACATTTGGGCAGGGGCCTTGTCATCGTGCCCAGGGAAGATACCCCGCTCAGACCCTCTCCCTCCTCTGCTAGGAGTTTTGGCCCCACCTTAAGGTCCATGAGGCAGTGTCAGTAGAGGGGCATGTAGAGGGAGTGGACACAGAGGATAGGGTGTCCCTCATGCAGGCACAGAGTCCCTGCCATGCTGGATCCTTATGAGAGGGCTGGCTCGCTTATGTCCCACACTAACACAATACTCCTAGGAAATCCTAGCATGGTGCTGCACGCCTGTCATCCCAGCATTCAGGAGGCAGAGGCAGGAGGATCACCCCAACTTTGAAGCCAGCCTGGGCTACATAGTGAGTTCAAGGCCAGCCTGATTTACAGAGTGAGACCCTGTCTCAAAAAAAAAAAAAATCCAAAAACAAAAGTAAAAACAAAAATAAGAACAACCTCCTAAGAATCGAAAATGTTCTAAATTGAACATGGCTTTCTAGATCATTTGGAAGCTATGTTTGTCATTAAAGAAAGAGAATGTGTGATTTTGTTGTTGTTGCTGATGTTGCAATTGTTGTAGCACTGTTGGGATTAAACCCAGGGCCTCATGTTTGCTCTGCAACGGAGCTGTATCTTCAGCCCTTTTACAATTTTGTATGTCAAGACAGTGTCTGGCTGTTTCCTAGGCTGGGCTTGAACTTACGATCCTCTTGCCTTAGCCTCCTGAGTAGGTGGGACAGGTGTGTGCCACCATACTTAAAAAACTATACTGTTAAGTTTTTCATTATTTTCTTTTCTTTCCTTCTTTTTCTTTGTCCTTTTCTTTTTTTTAAGAGACAGGATCTTGCTTAAGTGATTTTCCTGCCTCAGCCTTCCAAATAGCTATGACTACAGGTGTGTGCCACTGGGTCCAGCCTAACTTACTAGTATTTATTTGTTTCTTGAGACATAGTCTCAATATGCTTCTAGGGTGGTCTTGAACTTGCAAAATTCCTCCCTCAGAGACTCAAGTAGCTGGGACTACAGGTGTGTACCACCTTGCCTGCTGAATTATTTATGGCGATGATGATGGGGTGAAACCCAGGGCCTCAAGTAGCTAGGTGAATGCTCTACCATTGAGCCATATTTTCAGCCCCTAAAGTATTTTTTAGTCATGGTAAAATACACATGCCAACACTTGCCATTAGTGGTATTTAGCACATTGATTGTGAGCATCAGCTCTATCTAGCGCCAGAACATTTTGTTGTGTTTTTTTGAGACAGGGCCTCACTATGTAGGCCAGGCTGGTCTTGAACTAATCATGTAACCTAAACTGGCCTTGAACTCCCAGTGATCCTCCTGACTCAGCCTCATTCCTGAATGCTGGGATGACAGGCACACAGCACCACACCCAGCCCCTAAATTCCAGAACATTCTCATCATCCTAAAGGGTGGTTGCATAGCTGTTATCCCAGCATTCTGGGATGGTGAGGCAGGAAGATTGAAAGTTTGGGCCCAACCTGGATAACTATATCAAGTCTTTCCTGTTGCTGGGACAAAATATTTGACTCTGGCAATTTCAGGAGAGGTTTATTTGGCTCATGGTTTCAGTGAGTTCATTCCATGGTCAGCGGCACCAAGGCAGAAACCACAAGGGGGAAGGGCCTGATGATGGAGAGCTGCTCGCATAACAGCAGCCAGGAAACAGAGAGTAGGAGGAGGCAGGGATGAGAACACATTCTTCCGAGTCACACACCAGTGACCTGGGACCACCTCTTAACACAAGGGAATAGAGAGGACATTTTATTTCATTTCATTTTATTTTTTTTGAGACAAAGTCTCACTATATAGTTCAGGCTGGCTTTGAACTCACTATGTAGCCCAGGCTGACTTCGAACTCATGGGTGTCCTCCTGCCTCATCTTTTGAGTGTGAGATTATAGGCATGTACCACCACACCCATCTGGAGGGACCATTTTAGAGCTAAACCATAAAAGCAAGTTAGCAGTTTAGTGAGACTCTGACTCAAAATAAAAAATAAAAAGGGCTGACGATATAGCTCAGTGCAAAGGTTCTGGGTTCAATCTATAGCACACACACACACACAAAAGAAACAAAGAAAAAGAAAAGACAGAAAAAAGATGTGGTCTTTCCTTTTACTGTTCTTCTGGGTACCACACTGGCCGGCTGTAATGTTACAATTGTCTGTCTCCCAAGAATGGTGCGTTGGTGCATGCCTGTCATCCCAGCACTCAGGAGGCTGAGACATGAGACAAGAGGATTGGTGCGAGTTTGAGGTCAGCCTGGGCTACATAGTGAATTCAAGGCTGGCCTGAACTGCATAGCAAGATCCTATCTCAAAAAAAATTCTTTTTTGGTACTGGGGCAGAAACCTAGGGTTACTCTACCACTGAGCTACATCATCGGCACTTTTTATATTTCATTTTATGTATTTATGCGCATAGTTCTTTATTGCAGTACTGGGCAACGAATCCAGGGCCTTCACACTGAGCAACACCCTGGCCCTTTTTAAGCAAATTTTTAGAAAAAAAATTTTTAGAAAAAAAACTAGGGGGGGCTGCCAGGGATCAAACTCGGCCTTGCACTTGCTAGGCAAGAGCTCTACCACTTGAGCTAAATCCCCAACCCTGTTTTTAAAATTTTTGAAATAAGGTTTTCCTAAATCATTATAATCCCCAGTCTAACCTCAAAATTATGCTCTTCCTGCCTCAGCCTCCTGAGTAGCTGGGATTACAGGTGTGCACCACTGTGCCTGGTTGAAAAGTGACTTTTTCTTCTAAGTTTGGGGAGGGTGTTTGGAGAGCAGTGCTGATGGGGACCAGGGCAGGTTGAGTGAATTCAGAATGTTTGGAGGTGGAAGCTCAGGGTTTGCTGGTGGTTTTGGGGGGCTGAGGAAAGAAAGAAATGGAGGCTGATTTCAAGGTCTTTGGAATGAAGGACGGAGTGGCTGGAGTTGCCACACATGGTAACGGGGAGTAGAATTGAGGGAACGCAGAGTTCGGTTCTGGAAGCAGTCTGTGATCTGTGGTACCCTGAGCCTTTGCTGTGTGCCTAAAGCCCAGGGCAAGGATAGAAACGTGGGAGACATCAGAATAGAGAGGGTCTGTTTTTTGGTTTGTTTTTCAGTACTGAGGACTGAACTGCATCCTCAGCTCCTTTTCTAAATTTTTTCATTTTGAGACAAGGTCTCACCAAGTCATTAAATTGGCCAGGCTGGGCTCCAACTTGTGATTCTCCTGCCTCAGTCTCCCAGAGTGCTGGGATTCCAGGTGTGTACCATCGTGCCTGGCTAACTGATGGGAATTCACTGAAGAGATGCCTCACAAAGGTACTGCTTGAGGCGCAGCGAAGTGCCCTGGGCTAGCACACTGTCTCAGGTACTGCCCTCCTGGCCCTGGAGGGACCCATAGGGCTGCACTTGGGTGTCAGGCCTGGAGGGCAAGAGCTCAGGTGCTGCCTCTCATCACTGCCCCCATGGGGATCAGAGGGGAAGGGCGTTCGCCCATCAGGGCCTGTAGCGGAGGCTGGGAAGGTCCCTGCAAAGCAGAAGCCAGGAGAAGGTGGCATCCTGTCCCTGAGGATCTAGGAAGAGGATGAGGGAGCCACCGACCAGCCTGGCCACAGGGAGGTCGCAGGTGTCTGTGGTTGAAGGCGGCTCCTTGGGATGGGCTGGGGACCTGGTGGGTCCAGTTGCAGGAGCAACCAGGAGGGGACCCAGGAAGGCGAAACATCTCAAGGGATGAGGCTTTTAGGGAATTACACAGCTTTCCTGTCACCTCTCCAGGAGCCAGGCACCACCTTCCCCATTCTACAGACAGGAAAACTGAAACTTCTGAAGGGTCTTGCCTTGCTCAGGTTATGGGTGGGAAGGGAGCCTGCCTGGCTTGATTCTAATTAGGCTGGTGAGGTCAGAGGGCGACGGTCAGATAGTCAGAAGGAGAGGGAGCAGTTTAAATTAGGGATTAAAGAAGGAAGAGGCTGAGGCAGGAGGATTGCAAATTCGAGCCTAGTCTGAGCAAGTTAGCCTTAGGAAGACCCTGTCTAAAAATAAATAAGTAAATAAAAGGCTAAAGATATAGCTCAGTGGGGAGGGTTCAATCCTCACTACTGCAAAAAGTGGGGTGGGTAGGGAGGGAGGTGAAAGGGCAAAGGTTAGGCAGGAAGGGGTGATCAAATAGTCAAATAGTTGGGTTACTGGGTGTTCCCCAGGCTGCAGTAGCCCTTCCCCCGTTTTCTTTAGGTAACTTTCTTTCTTCCGGGTCATCCCAGGTGGTGGTGGTGGGGTAACGGGGATGCACCGATTCTGCTTCTTCCTGGCATGGTGGCCAATGAATATAATCCCAGCACTCTGGGAAGCTGAGGCAGGAGGATGAAAGTTCCAGTCCAACCTAGGCGATTTAGTGACTTTAGTGAGACCCTGTCTCAAAATAGAAAAACAAAACAGGGGCCTTAGATGTAGCCAAGGCCTTGGGCTCCACACTAAGGGGTCCGCGCAGGGGTGTCGATTCTGCCCTTCAACCTGACCTGGTCCCCTCCTACAGCGCTGCTCCCCGTGGGTGTCCGTCCCCGAACGCCTGAGTCCATCTCCCTCCTCTCGCCACCTGTGAGCGCGCTTGGCCGCGGGGCCCCAGCCTCTGCAGGGAGGGGAGGGGAAGCCGCTTGGAGGTCGCAGGGCGCACGGGAAGGAGGCCGGGCCCTGGCGCCCTGTGAAGCCGCGGCCGTGCGCCGGGCGCGGAGTAGGGTTCCCGAGCCCAGGACCGTCTGGGCGGGCACGGCTTCGGGGTTCAGAGACCTCGTTTCGCGTCCCCCGGGGCCACGTCTCAAGGGCAAAGCCAGGGACGTGGACAGAAAAGGGCCGGAGCGCGACCAGCAGGACGCAGCCCCAGAGCGGTCCCGAGGCGGCGCTGGGAGAGGACACCGTACCCCGCGGAGTACGGTGCCCGGAGCTGACCCCCGCCGACCACTCGGGGGGGGGGCGCCGAACGCCCCCGCCCCGGGGGCGGAGCCAAGGCGGGGCCCCGAGCTGCCCGCAGGTGCCGGGGCGGTGCCGGGCCCTGCCCCCCGGGGCGCTGGGAGGCCAGAGGCGGGTCACGGCGACCGGCGGGCGACGCCCTAGGACCGTGCGGTGACCGCGGCCACAGGTGCTGCGCAGGGCCCCGTGTCAGCCTGGCGCGGGGGTCCGCGACGCTCAAGCTGGTCCTAACCCTGGACACCGAGGCCCCCGGGCCGGAGAGCCGAGCCCTGGGGTCGCTCGCAGAGCAGGGCCACGAGTCCCCGGGGCCCGACAGCACAAACTCGGATCCCGTTGCAGAGCAGGCCCCCGAAGTTCCCAGGCCGGGCAGCGAGATCCCCGAGCCCTCCTCGGAGCAGGACGTTGAGACTCCCGAGCAGGAGAGCGAGATCCTGCAGCCACCAGCAGAACAGGACGCCGAGAGCCGGGGACCGCGCGCAGCCGCGAGCTTCGAGCGTCCCGGGCCAGGTAGCGACCACGGCCCCGGGCTGTGCGCGGCGCCCGGAGGTGAGGTCTCGGGTCGGCGCCCACCTCTGGGGCCTGAGCGCCCCGCCTCGGGCTCAAACGGGGAGGCCCCCGCGAGGCGCCCCACGGAGCCGCCCATGGAGACGCCCATCGAGCGCGAGATCCGCCGCAGCTATGAGCGCGAGCAGAGCCTGCGCCGGAGCCGGGGCCTGAGCCCGGGCCGAGCGGGCCAGGAGCTCGTGGAGCTGCGCGTGCGGCCGCTTTTGCACCTGCCTGGCCCCAGCCCCGCGCTCCCGCGCGCCCTGGAGCGCGCGCGGGCGGGCGCGCAGATGCAGCGAGACATCGAGCGCGAGGCGAACCGGCAGGCGGCGCTGCTGCACCCGGCGGGCTCCGAGTCGCGCGTCCAGCAGCCGCCGCCGCCGTTGGGCGAGCTCCGGCGCTACTTCGAGGCTGCGGCGGGGGGCGACTCCGCGGGGGGCGTCGCGGGCCCGCAGCGGCTGCCGGAGGCCGGGGCCCGCGCGCGCTCGGGGGTGCAGGCCCGGTGCCCGGTACTGGCGCGCGCCCCGCCGCCGCTCGCGCCGTCCCTGCTGGAGCAGGAGGTGCGCCAGGTGCGCGAGCGCGAGCAGGAGCTGCAGCGGCAGAGGCGCAGCGTCTACGGCACCGCCGAGTTCAAGGAGCCCGCGCCGAGTCTCACGGGTAAGCCACAACGCCGGGGACCCAGGGCTCCAACTACTGCCCAGTGCCAGGGGCTCTTCCTCGGGCACTCTGATTCTCGGGGTTCCCCCTCCAGGCTCCCAGACTCCTGGGGTCCCTGCCCACTCCTCTGGGCCCCATCCCACCTGGAAGGATGGAATCCAGACCCCCATCACTCTGGCTTGAGGCGGAGCTTCTGGGCTCTTGCTTCTCCACTCCAGGTTCCCTCGCTCCTGTTCCCAGGTCCGCAGAACTGGGTGGAGACCTCCATGGGGACGGGGTGTGTGTGTGGACACCTGTATGTATCTAAGGGGTGCGGCCGGTGGCCGCCCGCAGCTGGCGATAGGAGGGGCCCCGGCTGAGAGTCCCCTCCCCTGCAGCGAGCCGGGGCGACGGAAAGCTGGTGGTGACCTGGCCCCCCCGCAGAAAGGCCCCGGACAGCGGCCTGGAGCAGGTGCGAGACGCCCCCCACCCCGGTCCTGTCGCTTCTCCACCGTCCCTGCTGCGCCCTCCAGGCCCCTGGAGCCACACTGTGGCCAGAACTCAAAGTCTGCGGCGCAGTGGGGGATGGAGGGATGAGGAGGAGGCGGTGATCCTAGGGCCCACATCTCCCCACCCTGGCCTGGCTGCGGTGCACGGGTCCCTGAGCACAGGCTGTTCCTCTCTTTCCAGGAGGGGCGCAGACCCTGAGGCTTGGATAGGCTGGCACCCCTGGCTGGAGGTAGCACACTGGGGCAGGGCCCAGCAGGGCGCTGCCAACCCGAAGGAGACCTGGAGAGTCCCGCCCTGTGCACTGGGAAACCTGCAATCGACCCGGGCATCCTTGATCTTGGCCTGGTGAGATGTGCCGGCCTCCTCTCTAAGACTGTTTCTCTCCTCTGGAAACCTTCCCACCACCTGTAGCCCTGTGAGTGAAACTGACTGCTCTCTGCCTAGCTGCACACAGAACTAACCTCCTGTTAGCCAAGGCCGCCCACTCCACACACCACCAGTAAAGCCCTCTCCTTTCTGGGCAGTGCAAACTGTTTTCCGGGGTGGGGCAGGTGGAGGGAGGTCTGGGAAAGCGGCTGAGGCGCCCGCCAGAAAGCAAGAATGTGCCCTTGTCCCCCGTGCCCATGCTCCCTCCTCCCCCGGCCAGCCCAGGCCGCCTAGGTTCCCTCGGCCCTCTGGTGGCACGGGCAGGCGCAAAATGTGGTGCTCCTATACGTAAGCTCATGTGCTGCTTTCTAGGTTTAAAGTTTTATGGGTGTCAACAGTGTGATCAGCTCTGGGCACTGGCTAGACAAGAGGTCACATGAGTTGTTCTTAATCTAGAGATGTAAACAATACCTTAAAAAAAGAGGCTGGAGGGGCTGGGGATTTAGCTCAGTGATTAGAGTGCTTGCCTTGTAAGCACAAGGGCCTGAGTTCGATCCCCGGCACCACAAAAAAAAAAAAAAAAAAAAAAAAAAAAAGAGGCTGGAAATGGTAACAGTCCCCCTAGATAGCAGCACGTCTTTCTTCATTACCAATGACTAGGCAGAGATTGTGCTTTCCAAAAGCAACTGGAAGCCCAGCCCAGTGGTGCATACCTATAGTCCCAATTACTTAGGAGGCTGAGACAGGTGGATTGCTGGGGCCCAGGAGTTCAAGACCAGTCTGGGCAACATAGTAAGGTTCTGTCTCAAAGAAACGCACAAAGCAGCAACCCAGGTATTAAAAGAGAAATCTAGGGGCCAGTAGATTAGTTCAGTGGGAGAGCTATTGCCTAGCATGTGCAAGGCTCTGGTCCTGCCCCTACCCCAGGGGCTTTGCACAGAGCTACATTCTCAGCCCTTTAGAACTTTTTTTTGAGACAAGACCTCCATAAGTCACTAATTTGCCCAGGTTGGCCTCCAACTTGCAACCCTTAGTTATTAAAAATTTAAAAGAGGTTGGGAATTTAACCCAGTGGTTAGAGTGCTTGCCTTGCAAGCACAAGGCCCCGAGTTCGAGTCCCAGCGCCAAAATAAATAAATAAATAAATAAAAATAAAAATTAAAAAGAGGGTTGAGGATGTAGCTCAATGTGAAGACCCTGGGTTTAGTCCTCACTACAGAAAAAAAAAGTCTTGGGTCCAACTCTGTCCCCTGCGTAGGGACTGCAAGTGTCTAGTGAAATAGCATTGAATAAAATATAGAGAGGAAACACAGACATTGTGCCCACTAGTACCTCAGCCCACAAAAGGCCTGTCCCAAGTCACCCACACCCAGCCCACACCTGACCACAACTTGGGAAGTGTAGACTCAGAAGCATAGCCAGAGCTGCTGAGATGGGAGATGGAAACGGAGCCCGGTCTTAATTCTCAGGAGGGAGCTAAGACCTAATCATAGAAAGCGTGGACAGGACTGTTTATGTGTAGACTGGAGGTTTTCTGTCTTTCCTGAATAATAAACTTAACTGAGGCCCCCATGCCAAGTAATTCAGAATGGGAGGATGGTTATGACATTATTTTGTTTTGGTTTTACTGAGGGGGCTATAGGGATCAAATCCAGGGCCTCATTTCCTGTGTGCGTGTGTAAGAAAGAGAGAGACAGGGTCTCAGCATGTAGTTCAGGCTGGCTTTGAACTCACTGTGTAGCCCAGGCTGGCCTCCAATTCTCGGTAGTAATTCTGCCTCAGCCACCCGAGCGCTGGGATTACAGGTGTGTTCCACCAGACCCAGGCAAAGCTAGGGCCTCGCATGTGCTTGACAAGTGTTCTGCCGCTGAGCCACATCTTCAGTATATTGATACTTCAGCACCAGTGTTTTTTAAAGTTCTCCAGGTTAACTGGGCACTGTGATACAGGCTGGTAATCCTAGTTATAGAGCACTTGCCTGGCATGCTTGAGGTTAAAAAAAAAAAAAATCTGGGTGTGGTGACACACACCTGTAATCCCAGCTCTCAGGAGGCTGAGGCAGGAGGATTGCCATGAGTTTGGGGCCTGCCTGGGCTACATAGCAAGTCCTTGTCTCAAAAAAAAAAAAAAAAGAAGGCACTTTTCTTGGGTTCCATCCTAGACCTAATGATGAAACTGCACGTGACTTTGATATACACTAGAGTTTGAGAATCATGGGTGTGGACAGTTCCCAAGAAACAGGACCCAGGAAATCAAGCTTATTTCCTTCCTCTTCCAGTACTGCTGCCACCCACCAGAAACCTGTAGTTTATAAGCAGACTGTGGATTTGGCATGGGGGAGACAGTCGAAAGCTGCTTGTGGTTTGTCTGAATTGAGAGGCGTGCTCTAAGTGTTAAATACACAGCAGATTTCTTTTCTTTTCTTTTTTTTTTTGGTGCCCGGGATTGAACTGGGGGCCTTGCGCTTGCTAAGCAAGCACTCTAACCACTGAGCTAAATCCCCAGCCCTACAGCAGATTTCAAAGACAATACATACACAAAAGGAAACCACATTAACGTTCTTGCACAAGTTATATGTTGAAGCAGTCTTTACAGATACATTGTGTTAAATAAAAATATCACTAAAATGAATTTGATTTCTTTTTAGTTTTATTTATTTTGGCAGTGCTGGGAGTTAAACCCTCACATATACTAAGGATGCACTGTGCCACTGAGCTGCACCCCAGCTGTTCTTTTTAAATTGTGGCCACTAAAAAATTTGAAATTACATGTGACTCACATATGTAGCTCGACTTTCTAGTGGGCCAGACCAGTCTAAAGAATCTTACAGCTGTGGGGAAACTCCAGGGGCTACTTCAAATCAGTATCAGGGATCCTGAACCCCCTGAAATCCTCCAAGCCCAGGATGTGAACTAAAAAAAATAATCCTTGATACAGTCAGAAATGGTCATCAGAAGCTCTGCCAGAAGAGCCAGGAACTTGGCTTTCAATCCTGACTCATTCACTGTTTATGTCCATTTTTCTCATCTGTAAACTGGGATTTAGGCTAATAATCTGTGCCAGGGACTATTAGGTAAGCAACTGCTTTGCTTAAAAGCACATAGGGAAGGTGAAGGGTGTAGAAAAAAGAGAACTAATCGTGTGTTATGTCCACGGACCAACTCCCCATGATGAATGTAATCATTATGTACTGCAAACATGCACTAATAAAAAGTGAAAATAAAAAGCAGAAGCACACGGCTCTGGATGTCTTATTCTGACCCTATAGGTGCCAGGGAGCTGGATGCAGCGGCCCACGGCTGTAATGCCAGCACTCTGGAAGTCTGAAGCAGGAGGATTGGAAATTCGAGTTCCCCTTGAGCAATTTAGTGATTTAGAGAGTTCTTTTCTCAAAAGTAAAAAAGGGCTGGGGTGTAGTCCCCAGTACCGGAAAAATAAAATGCCAGGGGATCCAAAAGCTGTTGCTCCATATAAAGAGGGCACCTCGCAGCAGTTAACGACTGAGTGAGGAAGGACTCATTCCCACACAGGTCTCCTGGAGTGATCCGGCGACCTGGTTGAGTCCAGGCTCCACCACTTGCTCCTCCGAGCACTGCTCTATCCCTCCATCCCAGGTTGGGGTAAGTCTTAAGAGGTTCCCCCGCCGCCTCCCACCACCTTTTTTTTTTTTTTTTTTTTGAGACAGGGTCTTGATATGTAACTCAGGCTGGTCTTGAACTCACTATGTAGTCTTGAACTCCCGGCACTCCTCCTGCCTCAGCCTTCCGAGGGCTAGAATTACAGGCATGCGTCACCACGCCTGGCACACTTAGACACATAGAGTTCCCAAGCTGAGGTTTCTTAGGACTCTCCCCAATCCTGTCTGTGCCTCGGACACCCCGAAAGGAGAGGGACCTGTCGGGCTCCGAGACCCAAGGGCTGGAAGAGGAAAAAAGAGTCTTCGGCCCTTGGGAAACTGATCACCGGAGCTTTTCCTAGGGCACTTCGGGAAGTGTAGTCTTTTGACACTAAAAAGAAATCACTTCCGGGTCAGGACACCGGCGTGGGCGTGGCCCTAAAAATCCCTTCCTTCAACGGGCGTTGACTTTCCTTGCTACCCGAAACTTGCGGTTTCCGGGCTTCCGGTTGTTGACAGGCCCCCGCTACTTCCCCTTTTGCTTCATATACGCCTCTGCTCATGCGCCTCGCGCTCATCTCATCTATTGGTTAACGAGGGTTTCCATTCCGAGGACTACTCTTCCCAGAGGGTGGTGCGAGGGGGCGTGGCCTATCCGCCCCAGGGGGCGGGGAGTGGCGCTCGGAGCGGACGCGGAGTCTGTGACCTCTTTCTTTCTTTTATTTAACACAAAACTCGGTGTGCACAGCTCACCTTGGCCCGGCCCCGCGCAAGGTGAGACCGGGCTGCCCTGTGAGCACGAGCGGCCCCCCCGCCCGGCTCCTGGAGTTCGGAGCTACCAAGCCCCACTCCCCTGCTCCGGGTTCAGGACCCCTGCGCCGCCCATCCGGCCGTCCCGGCCTCGCTTGTGAGCACCTGCAGCAGCAGGTCGGTGGCCAGCACGTGGGACGGCTCCTCGAAGCCGATGGTCAGCAGCTGCTGGTAGTCTCCGGGTGGCTGCGGGCACGACACCCTGGGGGCCGGGACACGCAGGCCGGACGTGAGCGCCCAGCCCCTTGGGAGCCCTCCCTCTAGGGTGGTGGCAGCCCAAAGAGGCTCTGTTACCCCGGGGGTGGGAAAAACCCTGGGGAAAGTGGTTTCCTTGTTGTGGAGGAGAAACGGAGTCAGGGCTTCCGGAGGAAGTTGAAGAACTGGCCCAGACTCAGCCAGTCACTGCCGTTTCCTTGGTCAGGTAACTTAACCTCTCTGATCACCTGTTCACGTCTTTGTGAAAAAGAGGCCTGCAGAACAGACCTCAGTGGGTTGCTACAGAGTCTGCATTAAACACTTAAGGGCACAAATAAAATGCTATAGTTGTTGCCAAGGGAAATGAAGTGCTGGGGAGGTGGACGGTCTTTGGTGAGCCCAAGCCCACCCTGCGTTGCCCCACCTCCTACCATGAATAAAGATCATCGTCAGCTGGTCCTAGGGGTACCCATCGGCCGATGGACCACAGCTTCTGGATCTGGGGACACGAATTGGCTGGACTCTGGCCTGTGTCCTCCCACGTATCTCGGTAGCACAGGAAGTAGCTGGGAGGGGAAAGAGTGTCAATTCAACTGAATGGTTGGCTCTGTAGTTATGTGGAGGGTTTTGTTTTTGGAGGTGAAGCTGAAACTTATCAGAAGCCCTGAAGTTCTCAGGCAGGGATGTGACTCAATACCAAGGCTTGAAGCCCAGTGTGGTGGCGCAACCCTGTCATCCTAGCACTTTGGAGGCTGAGGCAGGAGGATCGCTGTGAGTTCAAGGTCAGCCTGGGCTATGTATTAAGACCCTGTCTCTAAAAACAAACAGAAAAAAACCCCAAAAAACCCAAAACAAGGCCTTTTCTCCCTGCCAGTTTATTTTTAAAATGAAGACTTTTATAGGAGACGTTAAGAGGAAAAAAAAAACAGGGGAGGATGTAACTCGGCAGTAGAACCTTTGCCTAGCATGCCCGAGTACTTGGCTTGCCTTTCACTTTTGATAGTGACTTGGAGGCCCATACTGGGTTTGGGTCTGTACAGGGGAGGCCTTTAATTTTGGTAGGGATACTCACTAATCCACATGTGAATTCTGCCCATGGCTGCTGGGCTTTGAAGTGGTTTCTAGGTTCCAGCGCATCTTCTTATAGAGGTACCGGGGCTGGCGGCTGGCGGTGTAGGCAGCTGGAGTGCAGTATCTGAAGATGGACACTTCTTGGAAAGGGCTGATGGAGAATCGCCCACAGAAGAAGCAGGAGATGCTGGCCAGAGACCAGAGAATGGAACGTGAAGCTGAGGCCTGGGCTCCGCTGCCACCCTGCTGTAGGTGTCAGTCCCTCTTACCTCAGGGGGTCGGTCTCCTCCAGCTGCACAAAACCGAAGGAGGCATACATGAGGACCAGCTGCTCCAGGCACAGGGTGAGCTGCTGGGAAATCTCTAGCAGCTGTGGAGAAAGGGGGCCGTGAGCCAGCCTGGTCAGGGAGCCACACCCCTGGGCCTGGGCCCCAGAAGCTGCTGCACGCACCCCCTTCCGGACCAGCTCCTGCAGGGCTCCATGGATGGGGGGCACGCTCCTTGCAGCGGCCTCCAGGTACAGAAAGTACGGCTCACACATCCTTAAGAAGGTGGGCATGGCCCTTGCCAGCTGTTCCTTCTGGACCCGGTCCCTGCTAAAGGGAGAAAGGGGTCTTTATTTGGGATGCCCCCACCCCCTATTTCTCATTCTACTCACCTTGCATTTGTGTCTTTGTTCTGCTTTTGTTTTTTGGGGTTTTTTTTGGAGGGGGTGCTGGGGATCGAACTCAGGGCCTTGTGCTTGATAGGCAAGCACTCTACCACTGAGCTAAATCCCTAAACCCTTTGTTTTGTTTTTTGAGACAGGGTCACACTTTGTAGTTCAGACTGGCCTCGAACTCACAGCAATCCTCAACCTCACAAGTGCTGGGATTATAGCACAGCTATTTTTGGTTTTTTGAGGTAAGATCTCTCTATGTAGTTCAAACTGGTCTCCAACTCTTGGAGATTCTCCTGCCTCAGCCTCCTGATTATTGGCATTCTGGGTGTGTGCCATCGTGCCAGGCTTTTTTTTTTTTTTGCCCAGTGCTGGGGAGGAAGGGCCTTGTGCATGCTGGGCAAGTGCTCACCCCTGAGAGCACCCTACCCACCCCCACCCTGCCTTCCTGTTCTAAGATCCCTTGCTGTCAGGCCTTTCTCAGGGCATCTTCCAGGTCCACCTGTAGCAAAACCATTCAGAACCCTTGTTAAAACCCTAACACCTAGCCAGGTGTGGTGGCACACACCTGTAATCTCAGGATTTGGGAGGCTGAGGCAGGAGGATCACTGTGAGTTCAAGGCCAGCCTGTGCTACATAGTAAGTTTAAGGACAGTCGGAAGTACATAATGAGACCCTGTCTCAAAAACCCCCCAAAACAACAACAACAACAAACCCTACAAATCAAGACTCTGTTCTCAAAAAACCAAAAGTTAACACCTGAGTTATACAACTGTCTTTTGCTCAAAACTCTCTGCAAGGTGCAGCCCAGAAATCTAGAGTTTATACCAGCCTCCCAGGGGATTCCAATAAACTCTGAAACTGAGAATCTGTCTCCTTTGCCGTAGTGTGGGGATCGCATTATCCATCGGGGTGGGGTGGGTGGTTTCAAACTGGTAGCCCACGGGCCACAAATTTAGCTCAGGTGGGCTTGGTTTAGTTGGCACAGGCTTCAAAATCCTTTTTTTTTTTCTTTTGCTTTTTTTGAGACAGGGTTGTCCAGGCTGGCCTCCAACTCGCAGGGATCCTCCTGCCTCAGCCTCCTGAATGATGAGATTACAGGTGTACGCCACAATGCTTGGTTTAGGGTTCAAAATCTAAACCAGTATTTACACACCGAGAGGAACGTCCTTTCGATGTGGCAGCCCGGGCGCCTGTGCTGTCTGTGCCTCGGACAGTACCCCCCACCCCCAGTTCTGCACACCAGATTCCTCCTCAGCTAGCTTCATGCTAATGCTTTTCACTCTGTGACTTGGTATATACGGGCTGCCTGCCTGGCCTGTCACCCTCTCCTCTGACATTTCTTCCAGGGTCACCTATAGAGCAAGTAGCTTTGGAAGTCGTCTGCCTTCTTGAGCAGGTAGCGGAGCTGCTCGGTGACCGGGCTGAACATTACATCCAGAGTCAGGCGAGTTGGAGCTGGGGCCGCAGCCTCCGCCACCTGTCCCTGGTCATCCTCGGGCTCCGTCGCTGGCGGGTCCTCAGGCCTGCCAGGTGGCGCGGACCACGAGGGGTCCCCGCAGGGATGCGCCCCGGGTTCCGAGTCCTCCAGGGACGGCGCTTCCGGCGTGTCCCCGGGGTCCAGGGGGTGCAGCTCCGAAATCCACGGTTCGGTAGCCATCGAGGGGGCGAGGCGCGGACTCGCACCCTTTAAACCTTCGGCGCAACTTTGACCCCGCCCCGGGGGCTGGGGACGCATAGGAGTGGCCAGAGGCGGAGCGGCCGCCTCCACCTGGCCCGGCCTCAACCTCTCCGCCGCTGGAGGAGTTCGCCTCATTTGAATTCTGGCTCGAGGCGGGACCGCGCACTTGCGCGCTCTGGGCACCTGGCACGCGGAAGGGGCCAGCGGGGTCAGCGCCTCTCTATCTCTCAGAGGTTTTCCAGGGAGGAGGGATCTCCGCGCGAGTCCAGATTGGGAAGACCGGCACAGGCGCCTAGAGAACCCCAGGCCAGCGGAGTTGTGCGCCCGGTAAGGATGCTCAATGTTGCTGTTGGTACTACTAACAATCAAAATTCCTTTGGAAGGTCTTTCCTAGCCCACGACCTCATTGACGGCCAGTTCCTTGGCGGTGTCCCCACTCAGCACGCAAAGGCTGACAGGTCCACGGTGCGGCTATGAAGACAAGGACATTAATTATATTCAAAGGCTCTGGGTAAAGGCGACAAGTCAGACACCACCTGTGTAACCGCGAGCGTCTTTGCTGTCTGAGCGTGTTGCCTCCTCTATAAAGTCGGTTTTTATGAGCTCTTTGTCTCATGGGGCTGTGGAAAGGACAACCAAGAAAATGCTCATAAAACATGGGGTTCACTGTTAGTCATTCAACCAGCATTTGAACACCTACTCTGTGCCAGGTGGCTCTGGCATGGGGAGAAGACAAAATCCTGCACTCCCACCCTGGAACCATTGCTTTTTTTGTCCCTTTTGGGCTGCCAGGACCTCCTGCGTGGCACAGTGCCCAGCCTGGAGCACTTACTCTCTTCGAGCTGGCTGGGAAGCAGCCCCACTGCTACCCTGTGTCCCCAACAGCTACTGACCTACTCTTAGGGGATCCTGGGAAGCTCTTCAGTGCCCCTCCCCCACCCCATAAAATGGACTCTGGCATCTTTTTTTCCTTTTCCTTTTTTTAAAATTTTATTTAAAAAACCTTCGGTGCAATATTAAAAAGCAATACAGCCAGCTAGAGCGACGACTGACAGAAAGGGGAGGGAGAGAAGACCCAGGGACCCCACCCAGCTGTTCCCCAATCCCTCCATGGGCTGGGGGCCGGAGCAGCAGGCTGGGAAGGGGGCTGGATGGTGGGGGAGGGAGAA
>PVJO010021134.1:0-30648 GCA_004026905.1 Hystrix cristata | reverse complement strand
CTGCTGAGGAATTTAGTTAAGCTTCTCTTATAAGTTGACATAATCAACCAATCATCACAATATCCCAGAAAATTGTATAGAATTTCTGTTAAAAATCTTCAAATGTCATTCCATGTTGCTGGAATATTACTATCTCTCTACACTGACTATTCCAGGGTCTTAATTGATGAAGGAGAGGGACAGAGTAGATTTACGGTTTATCCCAATCTTAATAGAATTTTTGCTAACCATGTGATGTAATTTCTGATTGCTTTAATTATTCATTTATCAGCAAATATTTGAGTGCCTACTATATGCCAGATACTATTCTCTACAGTAGACTATAGTGAATAAAACATACAAATATTCTTTTTTACTTATTTTTAACCAAGAACATGTATTGGTACATTGTATATACAATGATCACATTCATCACATTTATTTTGTACCTGTACATGGTGCAACATGTTCTTCCCCCCTCTTCCCCGCCCCTCCCTTCTGTTCCCTCCTTCCTTATTTACAGCAGGTTTATTCATATTTTTCCATGATTTCCCTTTCCCTTTTCTTTCCTTTCTTCCCTTCTTGCTTTCCCCCTTCTCTCTTTCTAGTTCTCCTCTCCTTTGAATATTATCTTCCTTTTATATAATATCTATTACACCTCTTTGGCAGCTGCCTTAGGAATCTGCGTAGTTAACAACCTTTTGAGGTGATCATTCCACATACTTCAGTGAAAATACTAGTTAAAACAGTAGATGAGAAGGGCTTGAACTTCACCAGTGGTTGTAGATTAGGAGGGAGAGTTACAGAATAATTAGGGATCAGAGTGACATTTAAAATCTTATTAAAATTGTGGAAGTAAGAAAAACAAGTGAAAAGTGAACTATGCCAGTCAAAAGTGGAAATAGAAGAGAAGCAGTGTGGATACACTTCATTTTGTGATACGTGTAGGATGTCCAGTAATAAATGCTCATCGTGGAGTTGGATAAGAATATGTATATAAGTTTAGATCTTATAAAATGTACTAGAAGCCACACAAATATTTGGCAAATAGGAACGTATGTGTAAGGTGGAGCCTAAAACATCCCATTAAGTGAGAAGACCAAGGAGATAGTATAGGATGAAAAAGAGGTGAGCGTGGATGCTGCAACCCTGGAGAGTCACATGCTAAATTGTCGGAAGAGAACAGTGGCAGATGAGGAGAGTGACCAGTATTCCTCCCAAACATTTCTTGTATGGATTCTCGAGAAATCCTGTAGTATAATGTGAAATTACAATTAAGTGAAGATATTTATTTAGGTAACTCGGGTGATGTTTCTCAGCTACACATATTTTTGGTGGTCTTACTCTCTCAAATTAAATGAATAATAATTTGGGTGGACTTCCCAGTTGGAGTGTCAATTATTTCAACTGAGTTTTTCATAGAAGGTAGCTGCAGCCGTGGGAGAGACAAAATGAAGACAGGTCAACAATGGGGATTTGCTTCGCCATGACTGTTAACTAAAATGCTGACATCTTTACCCTAGGTCCATACTTATTATTTCTTATGGTTTAAACTGAGATAAATAATCGATAAGTAAATAAAAATTTTGCCTCAAGAATATTTAAATTTATCGAATTTCTTAGTAGTTTTCCCTGAAGTCTACTTAATATGGTGTCTTGGAGACTAGTCTGGGTTATTTCTTTCTTCCTTTCAGTCTTTCAATAAATTGCATCAGCAATTTTTATTTCCAATTTAAAAGAGTTATTAGACTCTACAAAGCTCAAAATACACTTACCAATAGCAAAGATTTATAAAATTTATGGGGCAGGCTAGGGCAGTGGTTTTTCGTATTATACATAGCTTTTAAATGAATCATTAGTAATATTGATTGGATATTCAAATGCCACAGTCTGTTTGAGACTGAGAGAGTTCCCAGAGAGGATGATTTTCAGCCAGGAAATCCCTCACAAAGAAGGGCACATTGGTCACCCCATTAAAAGAGCCACATGTACCAGAAGTTTGATTCGCATTGTGTGTGTGTTTGTATCTACAAGACAGAGAGGGAGGGAGGAGGGAGAGAAAAGGGAGAAGGAGAAATTGGCATCTGTCCCACAAAATCTATACTCACCTGTTTCTAAAATGATAGAGATTTAGTTTGGCATATGGCAAAAACTAAAAATATTTTCACTCTGTCTTGCAACTGTATATGTGGTTATGTTACTACATTCTGTCCAATGAGAGTGACAGTAATTTGTGAAGCTTCTGGGTTATGTTCTTGAGGAACAAACTGCTTTTATTTCATTATCTTTTCCCCCCATTTCACTAGCTGAGAAAGGGTGACATCTGGGGCATGCATCCTGGCTCCAAAGGAGGAAGCCATGTTTTGAGAAGCTGTGTTTTGATTATCATTTAAATAGTTATTTTTATAACTTAAATATGCTTTTATCTTATTTTACTTTTTATTTTATTTACTTTTTTATTTTTGTCAAGATTCTTATTTTCTTGATCCATTTCTACTTCTCATTTCCTTATAAGTCTTCAGACTGATAAGTGTGAACAGTCTCTTACTCTTCATCCTTAGTGACCACTCCATAATCTGTATCACCATGGTCTGGATTATATTTATGAATCAGCAATAAAAACAGTTCAGAGAGACTGAGGGTATAGCTCAGTGTTTTGCCTTGCATGTTTAGAGCCCTAGGTTTCATCTCCAGAACTGAAAAACAAAAACCCCAAAACATATCAAGGATCAATAGCATAAAAACATATGAAGAGTAGGCAGTAGGTAGAATTCTAGTAAGTAAAAATGAAAAACAATACATATTCATTTTGAAGGCAGAGAGTAGGAAGATATACGAATGGACTCGCAATATTGCGTGCAGTCAGGGGAGTGGGCTTCCGTAACCAAAACTGTGTCCTTTGGAGTCAAGAAACAAGGTTTTGATAACCTAAAGCCCTGTAACAGTACAGGTGGGTGGCAACCAAATAAGGTGTTTTCTAACCCACAAGACACAGGCATGACCAAAATTTCAGATACGTCTCTTGGAAAAAATAATGTAAGTGTCCTGAAAAGTTGGATGAAAAAATGAGTTCATTAACAGTTTAATCTGTTTCTCTCACTATTTTCTGCATGAAAGCGGTCCCAGTCTGGAGCTCTAGAATGTCTCTTCAACTGAGGAATTAAGGCTGAGGGATAAGCTACATATAAATAGTAAATTAAGAATTTTATTATCTTAATCTGATGTATAAACATGTAACTTTTTTTCCCCTATAACTAAGGTTAACTTCTATTCTGAACCTATATTTTCCCCTGTGAAACAGTGATCTTGTTACTTAATAATGTAGGTGATTTTCCTCTGGTGTTTCATCTTTAAGTCCGTGTTAGGGTTCCTTCTTCTTCCTTTTCCACAGGGACATTAGCTCCACTAGAGGGGTACTGGAAGCCATGGCATAAAGTACGCCAAATGAAGTCCTCTGGCAGTCTGTGTAGCCACTGTTCCTGCTGTGCTGTAAAGTCCTGTCTAGCCTGCTCATCTCTCCATACTGACGTCAGCTGAATGATCCCTTGCCAAACCAATCACAGACTGGATGCCAGCATCTAAGAAACATTCTCTATTACAGGGTCTCCCTACTTCAGCTGTGAAAATGCTGAAGTTCTCTTGACTTTCCTTTTTTGGATAATCTCTGAAATTAGCTCAGATGTTTGCATATTTCTCCCATCACTCATTAAATTTTTCTGAATGTGTGAGAACAATTCTTGGATGCCTCATACAGAGTCTGTCTTGGCCTGGCTGTATATGAGATGGTTACAGCTATTACCCTCACATAAATGCAGCCAAGGGACAAAGATAGAATTTTCTGTTTTCTGCCAATACTAGCCCATAATCATATGCTATTCTTATTGCTTCTCTAAATATTATTGTACCCTGTTTTGTATTAGATAACTATTGTTTCATTTTAAGAGCTGAGGAAATGTGGTTAGCAAATTATTGTAAATATCTGTCCTATTCTTCATGTCAAGACCTCACACTTGAATGTTTAAATTTCAGAATTAACTTTTTAATTTCTCTTTGTCTTTCTGAGGGACTGCCCTTTCCACTGAGAAAAAAAAGTCTTAGGTCAAGTTCGAGTGAGAGAAAGATGACCAGTTACACTAAAAGTTTGTAATCTCAAAATATTACAACTTCAACTATCATTCTACTACATGCATTTTCAATTTTGATCAATAAACTCCTATAAATGTATTGACCAGCTTTTGTGCTCTGGAACCAAATGACAGACATGTATGATTTAGAGGAGGGAGAGTTTGTTTTTGTTCATAGTTTCAAGGGTTCAGCACATAATCTGCTGGCTCCAGTGCAGGAATAACATGTGTTTTAGTTACTTTTCTCCTTGCTGAGATAAAATACCTGTACCCCAAAGTTAAAGGAAGAAAGGTTTATTTGGCTTACAGTTCATAGAGATTTCAGTGCATAATATGCTGGCTTCAAGGTAGGATGGTATGGCAGACAGGCATCAAAGAGGAGAAAGAGTTCATGATGACAGGCAGAAGGTCGAAAAGCAAGCACAGGACCTTAGCAGCTTCTTTCTGCCCCTTATATCTTATTCAGGCTGCCAGGATTTAGGGTGATGCCAAACCGATCAGTAGACTGACCTAGCAATTGCACACCCTTAATCTCAGCATCACACACTAGATTCGGCCACCTCTGGAAAAACCCCACCTTTGACCACATGAGGCTTTGGGAGGACATGTAGACACAAACTGTAACACCTTGGTAGAAGGACACAGTAGAGCAGAACTATTCCTTTCATGACATCCAGGAAGCAGAGCACAGAGGAAGAGTGCAAAGGTGAGATGCACTTTCCAAAGGCATCATTTCCAGTGACCAATTTCAGCTGTGCCCCTGCTTTTAGTAGCATAGTCAGCCACCCTGGTGATCCAATAACTTTTCCAGAAATGTCTTAATTCAGTCAAGTTGACAATTAACGTTAACTGGTACAGGTCTTCCTCTTGTCAATGTGACACCTAATCATATCTCTGTAAACTGTTGACCTTAAAATCAATAACAAGTTCATAATTCCACCTAATGTGACACAACTCTCCTGGGCATGTTAACTGATACAAGCCTTCCTCTTGTCAATGTGACACCTAATCATATCTCTTTAAACTCTTGATTTTAAAATAAAATCAATAGCAAGTTCATATATCCAACTAACATGACACAGCTCTCCTGGGCACAACTGGAAATGCACTAATTCTCTCACCAGAATAAGAGACAAAGTCTGAACAGTTTCAGTATTGCTCGAAAAATCCAAGTACAGTTATCCTCTGATATTCAAGGCGAACACCTTGCTGTGAGCCCTGTAGAATTCAAAAAGCAGTTGATGTATTCCCACAATAGAATGGCATAGAGTAAATATTCCCATCCTCCAAAGGAGGCATAGTGAAATAGAAAATAATCATACCAAAGCAACACTGAAATTCAACAAGGCAATCATTAAGTCCTATAGCTCCATGTTCAGCACCCATAGCACATGGTGGTAAAATGTGAATTCCACAGGGCTTAGGTGGTCAGCACCTGCTTTTGTAGCCTTGTTGATTGCAGCCCACAGAGCCTCTCTCTTGGATGGTCTCCCTTCTTTGCAATTTTTCTGGGCAGACATTCTACATTCTAGGCATTTCTGACATCTTGAGGCCTTGGGAGTATCCTTGACTTCATTTCTGTAGCTTCACACTTCCTCACAGGAGCACTTGACAGACACCCACTGTTCCTCTCCAGGCCCTTTTTTTGAAATCTGAGTGGAAGTCTCCATGACCCCCACAACTCTTGGATTCTGTATACTTGAAAAATCAACATCATGAGGATGATGTAAATGTCTGCCACTAATTTAAGTGGTAACCAGGTCCCCTGACACCATGGCTGAAGTGGTCTTCGAGAGTCTGAATGGCTGAGCATGGTGAACTGAATCTCAGGCAATAAATTCCCTGGGCAGCCCTTCTGGAACAAGGGGCCCAAGGACTTTTGCTTCAAATAAAAGGTTTATACTTTTGTACTCTTCAGTCTGTGATTGGTAGGGTCATACTTAATCCTGAGATACTCTTAAGGCACCTTCTTATCCAGGTTCAAAGTGCTTAGTGTATTTTTAGTGGTACTAATTTCGTCAGCAACCATCTTCTTTGGCCCTAATTTTACATGTGGTTCTTTAAAAATTTTTTTATTATTTCTGCACTGCTTTTTGCTTTGGATCCTCATTATACATTTGGCCAAAAGCTGAGAGGAGCGTCATGCCACAGCCTGAAAGCTGAGCTCTCTTGAAATTTCTTTTGCCAATTCACTAAGTCTACTGCCCATATACTCAGCCTCCTAAATTTCAGGACACAGGCAAAACGTGGAATTTTTTTCCCAGAGTGCAACATACATAGCTTCTACTCCAATTCTCAATAAAGTCCCCACTCCTAACTCAAATCTCATGAACCTGGCCTTTACTGACCACATTACTGTCAATAGTCTGGTTTTCTGAGCTCCACCAAGAATCTCCCATCAGACTCTGCTTATAATATTTTAGGCTTTCTGTAGTCCACTTCTCTGAAATTTTCCTATTTCCTCCCATAAACCAGTTCCAAAAGTAACTGATTCACATGGTCACAGATAAGGGGCCACTTCTGAGTATCAGTTTTCTCTTTTGGTGAGCTTTTCATCACTGGGACCTAATATCTTACATTCATAACTTAAGGGAGGATTTATTTTTGTTCACAGTTTCAGAAGGTTCAGTGCATGATCAGATGCCTCTAAGGCAGGAACATCACAGTGGAAGGGTATTGTGGAACAAAAATGCTCATTGCATGGCAGCCAGGAAGTAGAATATAGGAAAAGAGGGACAGGAAGATACATATTTTCTGACTGCATGCCCCCAGGAACCCACCTTCAACCTCGCCCCACCTCCTCACAGCACATTCAGCTATGAACATCAGTGGAATAATCCATCAACAACTACACCTCTTCCATGATCCAATCACTTCACAAGTAGTGTGAACAACACTAACAATACTGATTAAGCGCATGATAGGTCTCTGTTTATGATCCCATTTCTCAAGAATATCACTGTGCTCACTTTTGCCCACTATTCAGATGAATAGTATAGTCCTTTCTTAAAACAGAAAAATCATAGTGTCTGTCACAAATAATTTTGTAGAATGATTTTTATGTTGATCTTATGTATAGTTATTTTCTCCCATCTTCAGTTTTCTTCCTCCAACAATGCATTAGATTAAATTTAGATTTAATCATGTCATATCTACTTCATAAATGAAAAGATGAAATTTAGGTTTCTTTTCAGTAAACAATGAAGTCTAAATTTAGTCATGTTCTTCACTCTAAGGGGAATATTCGTTTTGTTTTATGTAACCAAGATTCTTATGCTACTGGGCCTAGAGAGATGCCTAGGAATTAACAGGTGATAGTTGGTGACCATTGACTCCATTGTTCATTTTATTCTTGGAGATTTTTCAGGGGCATCCTTTGACATTGAGGGAGGTTATTTCAGTGATTTACCAAAATAACCCCCTTACCTCCCTCACACACACAACATAAGAACAGAACTTCCTTATTCAGATCTTTTCTTTGGAAGTCTGCACAGGATTGTGGTTGGAAAATTTTTCCTCTATCATATATATAGTTGACACAAAAGTAGTTTGATATTAAAAATATTTCTGCTCAAAGTTACAAACAAATTTACTTGAGTTAAGGCTAAATTCCAAACATTTAAACAGTTTGCTAGGGAGAATAAAATAATCAGTAAACTCTTATATTAATGCATGACTTTAAGTATTAATTAAATAGATTTAATTAGAAGTAAAAGTAGTAATGAAAATGTACAACTTCAAATCATTTTTCTGTGCTGCTAGCAAGAAAGTAGTATTTATCCACAGTGCTAGACATGGAAGTACTAATTGGTACTAACTTTAATTTACTGAACTCTAGTTTAAGTATAATTAAATTGAAAATCAACAGTTAAAATAATCAGCAAAACTTATTAACAACAAGTTTTATTCTCTAACTTTTGTATAATTAATTCAGGGAAATAATTGTGTATAAATTTTGCCTACCAGATTTTATTTTATTCTAAACAAGATTTAAAAACTGATAGACATAATATAATTATTTTAGTTGTGTGAATATATGTAACTGTGAGATGCAAATTACTTAATAATTTTGCAGCTTAAAAATGTCATCATTCTATAGTAATGGTTGAAAATGTCTGGGCAAATATATTTCTGTATTAGGGTACAGTTTTTAAATAAGCTCATAAAAGTACTACACTCCTGCATGTCTTAATTTTAAATTATATTAATATATTAAAATAGTAAATAAAACTGTTCTTCTAATATAGATTGAATTAGAGTGCAGAAAATTTCAGACATTCCTTGAGTAAGGAAAGTCATTTCAACAATAAAACTTCTTTAGAAATTTAAGAGGCTAGATTAAATTCCAAACAATAGTTGCTTCTGGGTCCCACTTGGTAGATGAGGTTGTTTCACCCTTTCTATGTTGACACATATTCATTTTAAAGGTACTTTTTATACCTCAATAATCTTTAACTTTTGTGCATATGCAATTGCATCTCTTCGCTAAGTGAAGAGTTACCCAAATGCAAACTTCCATTGTATTCTCTTTCCAGAAACCCAGTGGTAGCCATCATTAGTTTGTGCAAAGGTCTGTTGCAAACTCTAGAAACTGTTCTCATTGCAATTCTTGTTCCCCGTATTTCTTTGTAAATAGAGATCCTGGTTAAGATTAGGAATAAATCAAAGGGGGCATCACAATCCCCAACCTGAAATTATACTATAAAGCTACTGTGATAAAAACAGCATGGTACTGGCACAAAGATAGACCTGAGGACCAATGGAACAGGCTAGAAGACGCAGAAACCACTCTAAACACATTTAAATACCTCATCTTCGACACAGGAGCCAAACACCCTCACTGGAAGGAAGATAGCTTCTTTAACAAATGGTGCTGGAAAAATTGGCTTGCCACATACCAAAAACTAAAACTAGATACATGTCTCTCACCATGTACTAAACTAAGATCGAAGTGGGTCAAAGATCTAAACATTAAAACAGAAACACTAAATCTACTGGAGAATAGAATAGGAAGAACTCTCGAAGACATAGGGGTAGGAAAAAATTTATGAACAGAACCCAGACTGCACGGGAAATAATGCAAAGAATCAGTGCTTGGGACCTCATCCTACTAAAAGACTTTTGCACAGCAAAAGAAATCATTAATAGAGCAGGATGAAAACCCACAGACTGGGAAAAAAATCTTTGCCAGCTGCCCCTCAGACACGGTTCTAACATCTAGAATATATAAAGAACTCAAAAATATCAACCCCCCCCAAATTTAAAGACCCAATCCAAAAATGGGCATCTGAAATTAATAAACACTTCTCAGATGAAGAAATAAAAATGGCAAATAAACATATGAAGAAATGTTCAACATCACTGGTCATTTGAGAGATGCAAATCAAAACATCACTAAGATTCCATCTCACTCCAGAAAGAACAGCTATTATTAAGAAACCAACCAACAACAAGTGCTGGCGGGGCTGTGGGGAAAAAGGTACCCTTCTCCACTGTTGGTGGGAATGTAGACTAGTCCAACCACTGTGGAAATCAGTATTGGAGACTCCTCAAAAAACTAAATCTAGAGGTTCCATTTGATCCAGCTATTCCCCTGCTTGGTATCTTTCCAGAAGAAATGAAAACCTCATACCATAGAGATATATGCACAACCATGTTCATAGCAACACAATTTGTAATAGCTAAGTCTTGGAAACAATGCAAATGCCCAACAGTAATCAAGTTATCAGTAATGCCAGTGATGTCCTATTTGCTTAGTAAGTATCCTACTGTGAAATATTCGGTTAAAAAAACAAATAATCTTCTTGATTCTAAAATCAGTAGAAGGCTAGAAAAATTTGAGAAATACTATTTTATATTATCAGGCAGTCTCTCAGGTCTTATCCACGTGACCTGATTATTTTAGTGTTAATGCAAAAGTACTAGAGAAAGAAACAATTTCAGCTTACTTTGTTAAATAATATATTGACCTTGATATTTTAGGTTTGAAGGACATAGGGTTTCTGTTGCAACTACTCAACTCCAGCATTGTAACCTGAATGCAGCCATAAACCATATGCAAACAAATGGATTGCTTATGTTCCAATAAAACTTCATTCCCCAAAACAGAAGGCAGACAGATTTGGCTGAGAGCTGGAGTTTGCAGACCCTGTTCTGGTCAATTACCCATAGCACATACATACTTTATTCACGATGCGTTTCAATACAGATCCTTAGTTTATAGCTCAATTATTGTTATAATTAAAAGAATGACTACTGTGACTGTAATTATGACAATTATATCTATAGGTTTATATTTTGTTTTAGAATTAATTTTTTTAACATACAGGTCTTTAATGAAACAGATTTCAATCATATAAGGTCTTATGTATGAGAAAATGCAGAATCAGCAAAGGTTAAATGATTTTTTCCCACGTCACATCTTTGGAAAACATAAAAGCCAGATCCTGAGAAAGTCTTATGGATCCAAGTATAGTGTTCTTAAATATTAAACTTACTAAGGACATTATAGAATGAATGTAGTTCTCTGAGTTAGAGTAGCCATGTGAACACTGAGTAAATAGAAGCTACATTAACTATCTGTCAGTTTAAAAATGAGATAAGCTATGTCGTTTTGACTTTTGAATTTCCAGGTAATTGAAGTTAGAGTTAGGTAAAATTTTCTTGCCTAAGTTTTACTTGTAAAGACAATTTTATTCAAGCTGTAATTTGCCACATTAAATACTCATTCCTTTAATGATACTTAGAGGGATTTGAGAAGTAGAAAATGTATCTTTTTGCATTCTCAGGGAAATATTTCACAACTGGGAAGGCAGTGTTTGTTGGCTTATTAATAACAGTAAGCCTTTTGAAGATACTTCACTTAAATATTCAACAGCATACCTCCTTGTCCCATCCAGATACACCCAGAAGTGTGCTTTGCTAATCTCCTGGGTCAACCAAGACCTCTTTTCTGTTGCATTAATATATTTAATTGAAACGCAAAAGGAAATATTGACTAAACTGCTAGTAGTTCAGTAATAATCAAGGTAGTTGCTGTGGTACTTAGGATTTCAATAATATGAATGAAGTGTGCAATAATTGCTAAAAAGATTTTGTTAATGATCTTGCATGGAGCTGGGGATTTAACTCAAGAGGTAGAGTGCTTGCCTAACAAGTGCAAGGCCCTGAGTTCGATCCCCAGCACCTCCCAAAATGATTTTGGAAAGGCTTTCTTCTTGATGTTTGCTACTCCCGAACATGGCTTTTTCTTTCATTTTAAGATTATTACAAAACGTTTTTCCTCCTGCAGATGTGAACTGGTTTTTTTTTTTAATATCAATTTTATTGGTACATTTTAGATATACATAAGGATCATATTCATCACAGGGATTTTGTACCTGGACATGTTATATTTTGTTTTCTTTTTTTCCCCTTTCCTCCCCTCCCTTCGACTCCTCCTCCTCTCCTTATTTATGACAGCTTTGTTTCCATTTTTTCCATTTTTTCTCTTTTTCTTTTCCTTTTTCCTACCTTCCTTTCTCCCTCCTCCTTCCCAATTTCCCCTTCCCCTCGGCCTACTTTCTTTCTATTCCACAATATCTATTATACACTTTGGTCCTTATTTACACTTTCAGTTTCCCGTACTGGAGAAACAATGCAATATTTACTCGTGTGTGTCTGATTTATTTCACTTAAGAGTGTGTTCACAAAATGTATCCATTTATCTAGAAATGTCTCAAGTTTATTCTTTTTTATGGCTGAGTAGTACTCCATTGTATTAAAAAAACCCACTTCTTCATTATCCATTCTTCGATTGATGGGCATTTGGGCTGTTTCCAAGGTTTAGAACTGTGCTGCTGTAAATGTGGGTGTGCATATATCACTGTGGTATGATGCTTTTAACCCTTTTGAACTCCTAAGGAAAGCAAAATCTTTAGTCTTAAGAGCACTGAAGAAGCTGAACATGATGGCTCACATCTGTGATCCCAGCGCTTGGAAAGGCTGAGACAGTAAGCTTGCAAGTTTTATTTCAGCCTGGGAAATTTAGATTTAGAGATCATGTCTCAAAATAAAAATTTTAAAAAGGCCTGGGGTTATATTTAGTGTGCAGCCTCTTGGTTTAAGCCTCAAAACTACCACCAGCAAGACAAAACAAAACAAAACAAAACAAAACAAAACAGCAGTGAAGAGAGAATCCTGAAAAACCAACAAAAGAGAGACTTTAATAGGAAATATGAGTAGAGGAAACCTTATATCACAGAGGAAAAATTCAGATTCATGTGTGACTGGAAAGAAACTGTTATGGTTTATATCTAAAACGTCCCTCAAAGTCCCACGTGCTCATCAGTGGAGCTTTTGGCAGTGACTGGATCATGGCTGTGCAATTTTCATTACCGAATTAGTCCACCTAGAGCCGGGTGTGGTGTTGGGAGGCGGTCTGGTGGGAAGAGGTGGGTCACTGTGGGAGTGGCCTGGACGGTACTATGCCTCCTCCTCCCCGGTCCCTCTCTGCTTCCTGACTGACTTCCCATGAACTGTCGCCCCTCTGCCACGCCCCTCTGGGACGCCTCTCTGCCTTGGAAGTAGAAAACTATGGATTAAAGCCTCTACAACCCGAGCCAAAGACAAAACTTCCCTCTTTTAACTCTTGCATGTCAGATACTGTGTTGAGAAAGTAACTAAAACTGAAACAGCGCAGAGACCAGCCTGAAACGTAGCCTTCTTTACCAGCTGCTATGTGGTGTTCCTTTTCCAGTGATTCTGACTTACTGATAAAAAAGAAAGGTGGCCAGTCCTTCTATCCTTTTCCTATTTTTACTAGTATACCTCAGTGCTGCCTTTCCACAATCACTTTTTTGTCCTTACTGTGTCATTTGGACAAATGCAAGAAATGGTCGTAGCCATTCCATCTGGTACCATTGAGTCAGACGTGTTAATGTGTGAACATTTCACAGTTATTGAGCAATGTAAGCCAAGGGATCTTTTATGTTCTAAAATTTCTCTTGGGAAATTCACCGTGTTCATTTTTAGGTGGTAGGAAAAGGACCTTAAAGACTCTGCTATGAATGAAAAGTAGCACCACCTTTTTTTCTTGAGTATGCCCAGACAAATGTTGATATCTTTGTTACTTTACACCTGGAATTAAATTTAGGTCTGCATTTTGGGGCAAATCTGAATTGTTTTACACGAGAAGAGAGCAATTTAAAGGATGAGTAATGAGATAGATCCAGCATAAAGGAAGGGCTTTCAAAATCTGGAATGCTTCTTAAGTATTTTCTGTTTCCCATAAGGTCTGTGATGTAAGTGTTCTTTTCCACCTTCCTTATAAGAAGTCTTTAGCAAAATGCATACTTCATGGAATGAATTTTTGCATGTGCATTTCTTTAGAGAACACAAAGAAAGTCTAAGGTGGTAAACAAAGAAACTTCTTACAAAAAAAAAAAAAGGTTGAGAGATGAGAGCTGACATCAGACTTATTATTCTGGCTTCCAGAAAAGATCCGATTGCTTTAGTTTGTCTTTCTTACTCTTGTTGTACCAACGAACTGTGGTCATCCTTGTAGTTGTGTTATATTTGATAAACATGGCTTTTCTCCCTGCATCCCTATGAGTGTGGAATTGTTCTTAAAATTTAAAACAGAGGTAGTTAAATATTTTTTTCTTAAATATTTAAACCAATCGATGTTCCAACTACATTTTTCCTTATGACAATAAAATTGGCAATAAAAAAATTGAGCCCAGATTCAAATTTAAGTATGTATGGCTTCAACCCAAAATCATTTCTGTCTGTCCTTACACATTTATGTAGAAATATAAAACGCAGTTGTAAAAAGCATATAGCAGATATGTATGCACATGTGAAAGGTAGTTGGGTCTTCTAAATTTGGGAAATTATTTTAGAGTTACTAGTTTTGACTGCATGTGTCCTTTGTAAGAAAGTTGGATGTCTTGTGGCAAGTTATAGGGAAAAATATTACCAGAAGGTGAAAGAGAATTACAGAAAGAGGAATTAATTTGCTAACAGAGTAATTACATAAATAAAATCCCCTTTCAGTTTTTTAATGAATTTATGATTTCAAATGTTAACCATATAATTAATAGTAGGAGAATCAAACCTAGAGATCTGTAGTTTGTTTGAAGGTTTATTTATTTCACGTGTTGTTTCCTTAAATCAGTGATTTTATTTTCATTAAAATGCTAGCATTCTAATTAGCAAGGTCTTGCTTCACGTTTCATTTAGAAGAGTAACAAAATGCTCCTTTGAAATTTTAAAATACATTTCAAAATTTCAGCAAGAAAATCATTAAAAATTTAAGGTTATTTATAGAGAAAATGTAACAAAGATTTAAAGATGAAAAGGAACAGAATTTGTCTCAGAGGAAGTTATATCCTGTATGCTGCTGGGTCATATCGAATAAATCCATACCAGTATGTCCTTGTGGTTAGAAAACTATGGGTAATGGAGACCGCTAATAATAGTATAAGTACTGTTACTCTTTTCAATATTTTGCACTTTCCTTATTATTTTTGCTTTCACCTACTCTATTCTTTTTCATTTTATATTTCCCATCACAAGTGGAAATCTTTCCTCAGTCTTCCTTAAAAGTAGATTTTAAAAGTTCAACTGAGAGGAATACGGTTGCTCCAATGCTTTGACTGTCTATGTCTTAGAGTACCTAACTAGATTATGTGAAGGATCCAGTAGCACTAGATTTCAAAGTGTGATATCAACTTACTTATGAATTATGGCAAAAGAGAACAAAGCTAATAAACTATTATTTCTAGATACATTGGCACCACTATCATCTGTGAAGTCAATTGAGTAAGGATATAACTTATAGTAGAAAGGAAACAATATTATTGGGTAGGAATTGAGAAATCATTAAAAAAGAGACAGAAGCATCTTTGAAAATTTAATTCAGATTTTTACCTTGCAAGCGCGGAAATCAATTAATTCTCAGAGAATTCAAACTTGCTTAAAGTTACATTGTTCTCTTCCATTTTTTGCAGGTCAGGGAGAATGATTTATATTTTAAGGTGTTTATTAAAAAGTGATGCTGGGGCTGGGGATTTAGCTCAGTGATTAGAGTGCTTGCAAGCACAAGGTCCTGAGTTCGATCCCCGGCACCACAAAAAAAAAAATAAATAAATAAAAAATAAAAAAATAAAATAAAATAAAAAGAAAAGAAAAGTGATGCTAAAATTTGCGAAGGTATGAAGAGTTGTTATCTTTTGAACAGTAATATGGCTATGAAGTGATCCTTTCTCTGTAGTATAAAAAGCAGATGGAATAGCTTCCATATGTTCTTATAAGAAGCAGAGAAAAAATTGATACCCGTTTATACTGTGATGGCAATTTCCAGAAGCAGCCAGGAAACCAGGGAACTAACTTCCACAATGGTGGAAATTCACTGTGATATGACTTGGGTACACAAAGTGAAAATATTCAACATTTGGATTGTGTTTTCCAGCCAGCTGCTTTTAAAAACAACTTAGGGAATAATGTTTTGGTGACATTTTAAACCAGATGTCTGTATTTAAATATCTTTTAATTTTTATATTATTATGCAGTATGACATAGCAATCCAAATTTTGGTGTGATTTCATATGTTTAAATCCTCATATTTTCAAGTACATCTAAAATGTGTGTGTGTGTGCATGCGTGCATGTGTGTGGCTACTAAAATGATTAAAATATTAAATAACTGATTAAAGTACTAAGTAGCAAAAATATTCTTCCCGTTGAGTTCTACTGCACAGACTTTTAGCTGTTTTAGTATTGTCTCCATGTATTTGTTGTTTACCTAATTTACTTAACTATTTAGTTAGCTATTTGGTTATGATAAATGAAGATTTAATTCTCTTACATAATTGCCTGTCCCTTCTCTATGCTCTAATTTTAATTATATCATTTCTTAATGTGTCTTAATTGTAGTATAAAATTAATCACTTGAAATATCCACAAAAAACATTCTCCCCTTTTTCTCTTCCTCCTTCCCTCCTTCCTTCCCTTTCTTCCTCCTTTTCTCCCTCTCTTTTTTCTCTCTCTCCCTTTCACTCTCCTATTCTCCCTACCTCCCTTCTTTCCTTTCCTTCTTCATTATTTCCTGAGTTCTTTCTTTTTACAATTTCTTCTAATAATAAACATTTGCATAATTCTCATTGTCTAAATAGGTTCTATTTTCAGCAGTGTTTCACAAGTACTTGTTCACTCTATTCTCAAGGTGATCTTTTATTATCATCCCTATTTGATGAGGAGGAGACTGAAGACCAGAAGATGAACCACTGGTACTAGGTCATATAACTACCAAGGAATAGAGCTAGCATGTGGGTCCATTTAGTGTTATTTTTATGGCATGATGTCGAACAGTGTTAATTTCTTGTTATTTTTAGTTTTTCAAAAACTCAATCATATAAAATTCCTATCATTTACTTCCCATTAGAAAATCCCACAATTAATTTTCACATGTTATCATCTAATTTTAGCAAGAAAAAAAGAAAAACGTTGGAACATATCTCCATGTTGCTTTGCTAAATGAGAATTACCTCTGTGTAGACCTGTCCTTGCTCCGGCAGTAACACTGATCTGGGGCCAGATGATATCCTGAGAGTAGAATGAAGCTGAGAAAACATCGCGATAACTTTATTGAAGGGGCTTGTCTTCACTGATCCAATCTCTATACTTTCTCAGTTAACACTGATATTTTTTCTATCTCCTGGGTTTTGTTGATAACTGAGGTATCAGTTTAACTTTAGTGATTTTTTTAAGTAATTATTTTTCAATGTTTTATAATTTTCACTCTCTGTGTGTTTGGTTCCTCACTGTGACACAGGTGCCCATCTGGTTAACTCTTCCCCTGTGGTCTTCATCGCAGACCTGTCTTTTTCTCTTTTCTTCCCTACTGAGTTTCTGTATTCCTTGTCCACTCACCTGGGCAGGACCTGCAGGCGGCATCTCTTCACTCAGGCTGTTCTCACGTGTCTCTGGTTGGCATCCTCAGGAATCTGCACGGATGGACTCAGCGTCAGAACTCGGGTAGTAACTGTTCTGCTCTCAACTGCTGGTACATTTACTTTAGAAAATTTTTAATGAAAATCTCCTAGATTAAAGCCTTATTTTTAAAATAAATGGCAGCTCTGGCTTTGTGATGTAGGAAGCTTAGGAGGTCCATTTACTCTAATGTAAATTAATTCACTAGTGTCTGCAGTAATAACTTACGGATGAATTCAACCTCTGAGTAAAAATTGCAGAAATTGTTAAAGCACAAAATGTAATCTCACTAGACCTTACATGTTAAATATTATTTCACGTTCAAATTTGATTAAAAAAAACACTTTCTCTCTCTTTTTTTTCTTTGACATTGAACAGATACTCCTTTCTTTGTTGCCACATACACAAATTCAGGATGTTCTTGATTTTGACTTCTGAGATGCTGTTAAAATACATTTTTCTTTCAGGAAATTCAGTAAAGAAGGGAGCTAAAGTCATTATGATTTTGATAAGCACCTTGTGTCTATAAAAAGCAGAAGCCACAGATATTATTAGTCAAGTGCATGAAAAATCCAGTAAAAATCTAGACAAGTACAGTATTTGATTCTAGGAATAAATCTAGATGGTAAAAATGTGATGAAACATCAGATATGCTAGAGGAAATGGTGACAAGAATTTCCAGGATAATCTATTAACTAAAATAGAATCATCGAGAATTGTGAAAATTTTGGGAAACAGAATAAGAACCCCCGCCCCGCCCATTTAGCTGAAGACAAGAGGACTCCCCTACTCCTAGTTCGAAGCACTCAGCTGTGGGTGATGGAATCAGGGAGTGGCTTTACTAGATTCAGGTGTGAGAAAAAGACAGAAAAACCATCAGGACCCAGCCAACTGCAGAGTGTTGGCCGAGTAAGTGGCACTAATTTTTCCATGAACTGTGTAGTAAGGTTGTCATGTAATATTGTCACTAAAGCTTTGGCCCATTCACTGTTTGTGGTCGACTTATTGTGGTTAACTTGAGGAGGAACGGCCAGCTGAACTGAGTTGCTGAGGTTCAGGGCGTGTTGCCAATAAGAGAGAATGCGAGCAGAAGACAGCACCTGGCTGTTCCCCAGGAGAAGCCGTGTTGTTGTTGCAGAAGGAGCTCGGGGCCTTGCTCTCGTCGAGGATGACTGCTGTTCACTTCAGGTGAGCTCTGGTCTTCATCTCCACTGTAAGCATAGTATTTTGGTTCCAGTAAAGATTTCTTTAGTCTTGAGTGCAGGCACGGACTTACACGGGACATTGCCGCGGGCTCCCAGCCCTTGATTGGATCTTTCTGGTCTGCAGTGCAGAGGTAGAAGTTCTGAACTCTTCCTGCATTTGCCTTGTGTGTGTGAATGTTGTAACTTGTAAATGTCCTTTAAATTTGCTTTCTTGCAAACCATTGATTCTAGAAAAGTAACTATTACACTATTTTTCTGAAATTATTATTGCAGTAAAATATGTGTAATATGAAATTTACACTTTACCCATTTTAAGTGTGTAGTTCTGTGACATTAAGTACACAGATGTTGTTCACTCAATCACCCAAACTCTATTTATTTTATAAAACTAAAACTATGTCCATTAAACAATAAATTCCTCCCACCTTTCCCTCAGACCTTGGAAACCACCGTTCTACTCCCTGTTCTGTGAATCTGACTAATCAAGACACCTCCTGTGATAGCAGTCACACTATAGTTGACTTTTTGTGCCTGACATATTTCACATAGCCTGATGTCTTCAGGATTCATTTGTGTTGTGGTATGTTTAAGAATTTCCTTCCCTTTTAAAATGAGTACTTCTTTGTGTGTGTGTGAGCGTGCATGTACATGTTTTTAATATAAGTGTGCATCACATTTTTCCAGGTGTGTCTACCTGTGGCCTTCAGGCTGTTTGCCTTCTTTTAAAAAATGTTATGGTTAGAAATATAGGGTTGGGGATTTTTTTTTTTTTTTTTTGGTACTGGGGATCGAACTCAGGCCCTTGTGCTTGCAAGGCAAGCACTCTAATCACTGAGCTAAATCCCCAGCCCAGGGTTGGGGATTTAGCTCAGTGGTACAGCACTTGCCTAACAAGCACAAGGCCCTGAGTTCGATTCCCAACACCATACACACACACACACACACACACACACACACACTATATATATATATATAAAATAAAGGAAGTTCTGTTACTTATATACATTAAATATATACTTTATAAGCAGTCCAAGAAAATTCCTCACTCAGTGTGGCTCGGGCAAGCCAAAAGGCTAGACCCACCCGTGAACACTCAAGGTGCCTCCATTTTTTGGTTATGGTGAATAATGCTGTTGTGGACAATGGTATATGGATTTCTGTTCAAGTCTCGCTTTCATTTCCTTTTGTTCTTGTACTAGAAGCAGGCTGTAAAATGTTAGAAAGAAGCCCTTTCTGTACTAATGTAAACAGCTATCTTTTTAAGAGTGTTGGTAGTATATTTGATGAGGCATCAGGATTAACCGAGTCACTTTAGAGACTTCAAGTGTGGTTCACATTAAGGTTACGTTTCTCCTCTGTGCCCGAGCAGCGTGAATCTAGCACCCTTGGACATCACACAAGGAGAACTAATGAAATGGTTTTCATAAAAAAAGTGCTAATGCTTCATAAAACTGCTTAGATGGCTAAGGTTTAGGATAATAACAAACATACAAATATATTTGTTAAAGTTACTGCATAACTATTGACTTGCAAAGATTACATATACATATAAACATTAAACAAATATACCATCTACATGTGCAACATAACACACACTCGCGTATATAGGAGAAAAATATCTGGGCAATAGTGAAAAGGTTTTATCATTGCTTAAATTACCTGGTACTTGTGTGTGACTTTAGACAAAGCATTCTTCATTATTCCCTGATCCTGTCCCTTTCTGCAAAGATAATTATATATTGATTTAATCTTTATTTCATCAACATTATAATTTTAACTGGATGGGTAATCTCGTTCTAAATATTTTCAAAGTAAATGTTTTGTCACAAACATGATTGATATGTAGCAGTTACTTTAAAATTATTTGCAGTCTTCACATATCTCCTAACACTTCAATTCCAAGTATTTTATTAAAACTATTTGTTAAAATGATTTTTTAAATATATATGATTTTAAGAATAAAACAATCCCCAGCACATTGCCATAGCGAGCACCTCTAAAGACATTTACGAATGTTTCAATCTTTTCATTTCTAACATCGTTATAAATGACTTCATGACAACTGCACATTTTCTTCCTTGTTCTTGGGGAAGTACCAAACAGACACAGATTTGAGCGACAGCTCTTTTAAGAAAGAACAAAGGAGGACGGCAACTCAAATGATCTAAAACCCTGACTTGTTACAGTCACAGTGATTGCCTGAGCCTTAAAAAAGAAACAGGCCATTAGTGGTACAATGTAAATAATTATGTAGGCTCTGAGATGATTAGTTAGCAAGGTAGCAGAATTATCTTGTCAAAAATAAAGTATTTTTAAATATCTAAAAGGGAACTTTAAAATATCAATCCTACGAATGAAACTATGGCATTAATACTACTATGCCCAGAATAATGATAGCTATAAATAAGATTCTGTATTTTTTGACAAAAATCCTATTAAAGAATATACTGAGCCCCAGCACCGCCCCCCCATCAAAAAAAGAATATACTAAGGTTGTTCGCTGTGTCTCCAAATCTTCTGTTTTCTACAAAATCCCATCCTTTCCTTTGAGCTGAGTCAAAATTGAAACGGCCCATCTTGGAATTCTTTCTAGGCACTGCCACTAAAACAAGTACCAGTTTTTTGTTTGTTTGTTTGTTTTTAATGAGCTGCTTCTGCTGTTATAATTGTCACCAGAATAATAGGTAATATTACTACTCATTTATTCTGCGTTGTTGTCTGAGTTTTTATATTTTTAATTCACACTTCCTTTTTACAATAATCCCGTGGAATAATTCCTATTATTACACTCAGTTTATGGAGTGAAAATTAAAAGTTTGTGAATATAAGCAACTTAGCTCATCATGTAGCTAGTGTGATGCAGAAGTAATATTTGAGTCCATGTGACAGTACATTGCCTTCGAAAATGTCTGAATGATATTTTTTTCTGTTTCTTGTTATTTGAAGATATTACATAAAAAGTTTTTTTTTACATAATATTTCATGTTTTAAACATTCTAGTGTTTTCCTTAGGAAGTTTTGCTAGAATAACTATTGCAGATTGAAAGAAATTAGCTTTGAAAAATAGCATGAAGATTCTGGAAAAAAATTCAAAATAGAATTAGAAAATCATCCAGAAATCCTACTACTGGCTATATATATATATAGATGGTACAAGATCAGTACATCAAAGGGAAACCTGATGTTTATTGCAACATTATTTATGATAATCAAGAAATCAAAACAACCTAAATGCTCATTGGCTGATGAATGGGTAAACAAAATGTGATACATATACACCATGGAAAGCATGTTATGGAAAGCCATTAAAAAGGGTGACATGGATGTTTTTGCAGCAGTATGGTTGACTTCCAGTGCATTACATTCCGTGAAATGATAGGCACAGAAAGCACTGTGTACTCTCACTCATGCGTGGGATCTAAAAATGTTCAGTCAGAGTTGAGAGTAGACCGAAGGTCACCGTAGGCTGAGAAGAGTAAGAGGATGAGAATACTGTGGAAAGTTTGAAGGGTTATTAAGATACAATCAGATAGGAGCTAGATTAGCTGCTGTTCTCCTTCACAGTAGGGTGACTATCAATAGTGCTAATCTTCTGTATATTTTTTAAAAAACTAAAAGAAAGGATTGTGAATGTTTCTACTACAAAGAAATGATTAATGTCTGAGATAGAGATATTGACATTCATTTGAACATTATACAGTGTAAATGTGTATCAAAACTCACATGGTATCTCATACAAATTTATAATTTTTATATATTAGTTAAAATTTTTTAAAAATTTATCAAAAACTTAAATTTTTTGATAAATATTGCCAAGCTGCTTTCTATAATTTATATCTCTATGTTTTTTCTTCATTGTTTGTATTTCTATCCAGCCCATAATGAATATTTTTTAAAGTTTTATTAGAGAAGCAAAAATTTTCCTATTTTTTATTGTTGATTCTTTTAAAATAGAAATTATACAAGAAAATAAAACAAAACAAACAGAAAACCCTGTTAACCAGTTTTAAAAAATACTCCCAATCCAAGGGTGGTGGTATAAGCCTGTAATTCCAGCACCCTGGAAGACTGAGGGATGAGAATCGCATATTTGAGCCTTGCAATTTAACAACAAGACCTGTCTGCAAACAAACAAACAAACAAATGAACGGACAGGTAGACAGGTGGATTGATGGGGATGTAGCTCAGAGTGAAGGACCTTGGTTCAATCCCCAGTACTGGGGAAAACAAACCAACAAACCAATGAAAAACACCTCTCAACACATATGGCTATGTGTTGAGAAAATTTGTTATTTCCATATTCAGTGAGTTAATTCTGTTTACCAGAGACTCTGTAATGTTCTAAAATTCAAGACAGATCAGGCCCAGTCTTGGTAAAATGAAATATGAGAGCAGTGACTACGAAGATGAGCTGTGTGAATATGAGTGAAGAGGTTCAAGGAGCCCTGAAGAACCTCTTGCTGCAGGCTGTGTGGTTCAGGAGAACTTCACGGGGGAGATGGAGTTTGCGCTCAGTTTTGAAGAATGAATAGGAATTTGAGCTACAGCATTTTCTGGAAGATGTAGCATAACCAGGCTGAGAAGCTTTGGAAATAAAGGTCAAATTCAAGACAGGTTAAGAAATGTTTAAATCCTGCAGCAAATGTGTGTTCTCAGAAATAAAAGGGATGGAGTTTGAGAAATTATAACAAGGCAGTGGAGAACCTTTTTGTGTGTTAGAATAAAATGTCAATAAACAGAATCACTATTTAATTTGCTAAACTATTTTAGCCTTGACAAGTCGTCTAAAAATTATAGTCAGCATTAGAAATTCAAAATCTGGTTATTTCTTATAATGATTTCAATTTTGAAGTAAATTATTTTAAAATATCCTGATGATGAAAATTGACATCTTCTATAGAATGATTTAAAATTTTCTGCTTAATAGCCACACTTGTCTCCTACTGCATACCTTCCCTTTTTTCGTTTTTCAGGCAATTATTGTGTGACTTGTACCTGTCAGATACAAGATCCTAAAGTGATTGAGGCTCACGTTCTTCAGAAATTCAAAATCTAATAGACAAGTAAAATGGATTCTTAGTCTTATCTCTCATGTTTAGTTTCTAGGCATTTTAAAAAAAAGCTATCTTTATAGCTTGAGTTTGAGTTTTTTATATGATACATAGGTGCCACAATGGAGGAAAATATCAACTCAACCACTGCAGCTGGATGTGAGAGTTTGGCATGTGAAATTCAGGGAGTATTTCACAGAATGGAGGTCTGTTTGCAGGTTTTTGAAAAATGAACTATAATAGGCTGAAAAATTTAAAAAAATATATTTCTATATAGATGAAATAGCATATTTTCTTTTCAATTTTAATTTTTTTATTAACACACGCTTCAGTACATAATGATTATATGCCTCATGGGAAGTTGGTACATGTACATAGCACATCTTAATTTTTTTTCATCTACATCCTCTGTCCTGTCTCTCTTCATCTCTTTCCCTTTTGCAAAAGATCTATCTCCATTTTCCTAGTATCTATCATTTATTTCACTCTTTATTTATAGTTTATGTTTCTCATATAAGAGAAACCATGTGATATTTAAACTTGCGTGTCTGATTTACTTCACTTAACATTATAGTTTCACTGTGTATCCATTGTACTACAAATTGCTCATGTTTATCCTTCTTTATTGTGTAGAAATGCCACGTTTTCTTCATTCATCTATTGATGGGACATATAGGCCACTTCCAAGATTTAGCTCCTATGAATTATATGGCTATAAACATGGGCATGCATGTATCACTACAATATGATGTCTTCAAGGCAAGAGGATACATAGAAGGGGAATAGCTGGGTTGAAGTGATTTCTAGTTTTAATTTTTTAATGAGCAGAGAAATCATATCAAGAAACATAGAATGCTAGAATGGTGCAGTATAGTTGAATTATGAAATTAGGAACAGCGAATAGTGCAAAATGAAACTGATAACGAAGAAAAGAGCCCTTATGATTTGAAATGGAGTTTAAGGTTCATCTTGAAGTTGAGGAGGCACGTTTGAAAGATTGTATTAGTTTGGTACCACGATCATGTGTTTATTCAAAGTATTACCCTTGCAGAAAATGGAAAATGGATTGCAGATAGAAGAAATAAAAACAGGAGATAAAGTTAAGGATCCATTTCAGTAATCCAGAAATGTTAAGTGCCTTCAGGTTGGTAGTAAGACTAGAGAAAAGGATACTTATTGTAAAAGTGTTTTTTCACATTATAGAGACAGGATTTCAGAACAGATTAGATGTATTGAGTGAGGGAAAAGAGGAAAAAGATGATAACTGTATTTTTCTGTTCAGATGACCGGGCAGTGCACTAGTGAAGACAAGATGAGTAGGTTGAGGAGCTGTTTGGGATGATGAGTACATAGTTTGGTTTTATAAATGTAGACTTAAAAGCTACTTTGAGTCCACGAAGTGATCAGGTAAGTAGGATATTAGTCTGAGAAGAAAGATACAGACTGAAGATACAGATATTAGGTCATCAAATGAAAATGGATAAAGTCAGTCAGGAAGATGGTCAGACACAGCAGACCAGTCATACACTCCCAGGGGCTCCCATTCATTGCCATGTGTCTAGCCACAAAAATCTCTCGCTCTTTGAAACACAAAGCTCTTATCAAGACACACACTTAAAAATGAGAGACAATTTGAGACATGTAATGGAGTACAGAACACAGGAGCACGTACACATCTCAACTGACTCTGTTGCACTACAGACTTCATTTGACTTACAGACGGTGGAGTTCAAAACAACATTAAGTGGAGGTCATTTTGAAATTACTAATGCAGTGGCTCCTATGAGCACTCTTTCCCTTTTAGAGATACACAGCCTAATGATAATTCATCTGCAACTTGGTTTGGCTACCTTTTCCCATGTAATATCTAACTTCACGGTCCTTGCAAGACAACAAATTTCAGGCTCCCTTCTCTTCATTAGAGATGAAGCAAATTCTGATGCAGACTAATAATTATAAAATATGAATTGAAACTAGAAAGAAATTTTTGTGTCAAAACACTTTCAAATTTCAAAGTGCTATATAAGTAATAATTCATTTGTTTTCACTACTGGGATTATTGCAAAAATCCTAATATCTGTGGGATGAGGATGAAGTGTGGGGTGGCAGGCAAGAAGGAGCCTATACAGTGTCAAAAAGGGGAGTGTAGGGTTAGTAAAAACATCTATCTACAGATTGTGCATTTAGGGACATAGGTATAAAGTCAGCATTTTCATATTTCTTTTTTATTGCCTTTATTTCCATGGTAAATTCTTCAGTGTAACAACTTGGCAATTCCTTCCTTCCTTCCTTCCTTCCTTCCTTCCTTCCTTCCTTCCTTCCTTCCTTCCTTCCTTCCTTCTTCCTCTCTCTCTCTCTCTTTCTTTCTTTCTTTCTTTCTTTCTCTTTCTTTCTTTCTTTCTTTCTTTCTTTCTTTCTCTTTCTTTCTTTCTTTCTTTCTTTCTTTCTTTCTTTCTTTCTTTCTTTCTTTCTCTCTCTCTCTCTCTCTCTCTCTTCCTTCCTTCCTCCTTTCCTTTCTTCTATCTTCATTCCTTCTTTCTTTTCTTTTTCCCTTCTCCCTTTGCCTTATACTTCTTAAAACTCAACAAAGTAGTTTTGCTAATAAATACTCATAAATTTAAATGAAATCATATTGACCATTTAGAGTGCTATGATATGGGAAAATTTAGAATAACTTTTACAACTGAATATGCAAAAATTTGTTCACATTTTCTCTTTTAACATTCTACTTTTACATCTTACTATTCAAAAGCTATTTCTTCAAAACACTAATAATATACTTATAAGCCATTTGAAGAAATTGAATTCCAAAAACTTATAGACTAATAATGTTCTGCTACAAAAATAATGCTGAGCTGTAGAAAATGTGTTCAGCACAGTAGTTTGGTTATCTACTCATTTTAAATTTATGGGAATTGGCAGACCTCTCTCTTTATCCAGAGGCAATACTTCAGGCACTTTTTAAAAATTTTCATCATATGTACTGGAAAATATGAAAGCACTGATCTTAAAAATACTTAAAATTCCTCATATCCATGTTTGATTCTAGTTTGGGGCTCTTTTTAAATTATATGTACAGGTGCTAATTATTTAAATTTTACAACCCTTTAAGTATTCTGTACTTTCTCTACTTCATCTTTTAAAAAGTCAAAGAAAACTGAAACTACTAGAAACGAAGTATCTACATGTATTACTGTCTTCCTATTATTTTCAAATTGAGAATAAAATATAAAATTTGTACAACAAAAAACAAATATTATTTCTTTCGGATTTGGACAGGGGTTAACAAGACTTATTTTCTATGCGTGATCCACCAAAAATAGACCGATGATCTATGCTTTAGTTGCTTCCTGTTGTGAGAAAAACTACTTTGAATATTAGTGATCTAAACAACCACGTATTTGCTAGTGTTCAGAGAGAATCTGGGTGGACCGAATGGGTTTTTCTGTCTATGTGCTGTCGATCACTCAAGTTGTAGTAAGACAGACGCTGAGATTGAGCATCCAGGGTGGTTTATTTATGTGCTGAGGATAGTTTGGAGGTGAGCACTATATCTCATTGTCCCCATAGCTCTCTCCATGTGGACTTTTCAGGCTGATTTATATGCGTAGGTCCCAGCTAGAAGCATTCTGAACAGGCCTGGATTCAGACTTTCACAGCCTCATTTTGCCTGCCTTTGACTGGTCAAAGCAAATCACAATGTTACCGGAAGTGAGGAGTGGGGAAGTAGACTCCACCCCTGGATGGGAACTCACAAGCTATCTTACGAATGAGCATAGGAAAAGGGATTATTTTTGTAATCGTTGTTAGAAACCCAATCTACTGTAACCTGCCTCACTTCTCTTCAGTTTTCAGGATGAAGTAGTTTTCATTTGTCAAATGGGGTAGTTAATTGAGTCCTGTGACTTATTGTTACTCGACAGTGATAACAGAGTGCTGAACAAGCAGATAGAACATTTGTGCTACGGAGTTTGTTGGTGTATTTGTACCAGGTAAAGTCGTTTTAAAATTCCTTCTCTTAGATGTTTGAGCCCAGCCTGGGCAACTTAGTGACTTAATGAGACCTTGTCTCAAATTAAAAAATAAAAAAGGGCTGGGACTATACTCCTGGAGAGTGTGCTTTGTCTTAAAAAAAAAATTATTGATGAGGAGGAGTTTCCTTTTTTAGGCTTTTTGGAAGGCAACCTGAGTGACGCATCTACTTTTGTACTCCACATCATTATATAAAAATTATTTCTATCTGCATATACACCAAAATAAAAGGAACAAAACTTGCACAGTTAAATAAAACTGGTAACATATTGGTTGAATTTCTCTAGGCTAAGTACTGGTAGAATCAGGGACAATTATTTTTGATCAAATAATCCCCCAAATGCCACACAGAGTAAAATACTAAAATTTCCCATGCTGACACTAACTGATAGAAACTAGCATAAATCAAACCAACCCATCTTTGGTGAGACTAAAGTTTTGGGTGCAAAATTATTATTAGTAATCTTCCAGTATTACCATTTGCAGTAAAATGAAATCAATCTGCTCTTACACCCTTCCTCAAACCGTTTTATTTAGCCTTCAGAATCTTATGGTGTAGTTCCAAAAGCAAAGCCAGTTTTTCAGACACACAAAACTGATGAATTAACTGATTTGTATTCTCTCTGTTTTGATGAAATTCCATAAACATGCTGTTAGTTCCATTCCTCTGAGCCTTGAATAGTTTACTGTTTGTGACGATGAAGGCACGACAGGGAATACTTTAACATATGCCAAATTCAAACTGAGTGAAATATGACAGTTTATAATCCATGAGACGGGAGATTGATCCTTCAAAATATTTGCATATAAAGTACTTGCTTCAACATCATAATTCTTAGGCATACCTGACCTAAGATCCAGTGCTATCATTTAATATTAATGGTAAGCAGACTTTCTTTGTCTGCATATAAAAATATCTTTTCCTTCTGGTTCTATTTTTATAGGTAATATTTTAATTAATAAGGTAAAAATGACAATTGTAGAAACAGCAAACAAAATGAGATCAAACAGTTTCAGAGAATATGATGTTATATTTCTCTCTAAATAAATGAATAAATATATATCCACACATAATCATAAAATATAGTTTTCTTCCCTGGTTCTTACTCAGACCATTTCTTTTTGAGGAATAGGGCAGAGCAAGAGATTCTAATTGTTGCTTATGAAAACTATGGGAAAAGTGCACAATGGCTTTATTATTTTTAAAGTTAAGTTTTAAAATTAACATTCAATACATTTGGGCTTTTGCATATACGGTTCTATGAATTTAACATATATATTATATATAAAACTACGTATATTACACACACACACACACACACATACACACACACACATTCACAGGATACAGCACAGTTACATCAACCTTCAAAACTTCACTAACCCTTTGTGGTCATTCCCTCCACCCTCATATCATTCCTGCCAACCATTTGTCTGTGTTTTATTGTTATCATCTTTAGAATTTTAATATTGTTAAAGAAATATAATCATACAGTGTGTACCATTTAAGACTGGCTTCTTTCATTCAGCAAAATAGCTTTTAGGGTCATCCAAGTTTTTGCTTGAATAACAGGTCATCCACTTTTATTGCCAAAATATATTCCATTGTGTGAATATACCACACTTCGTTTAGCCATTCATCCATCAGCTGGTATTTGAGTTATGATGAGTTTTTACTGCTTATTAGTAAAACTGCTATGCATGACACACTCATGTGTAGGTGTTATATGAACAGATGCTTTCAGGTTTTTTTTTTTTTTTGTGTGTGTGTGCTGGGGATCGAACTCGGGCCCTTGTGCTTGCAAGGCAAGCACTTTAAACACTGAGCTAAATCCCCAGCCCACTTTCAGTTTTTGAAGGTGAATATCCTGAATTTGGATTGCTGGGTTATATGTTAGGGAGACATTAATCTTTTTCAGACCCCGTGAAACCATTTTCCAGGATGCAAGAAGGATGTAATGTACACATCAGGAAGGTATTAGAGTTGCAGTTGCAACGAACACACTCGGCATTATAAGTATTTATTTTTTATTTGTGGTATTATAAAAGACAGAAGAGGCATCTCGTTTACACTTTCTTAATAATGACTAATACTATTGACTGTTTCTTCATTTGTTCTTTTGGCCATCAGAGTATCTGCATTGGTATAATTTGTGTACAAGTTTTTGGACTGATTTGAAATTGGTTGTTTTAGTTTTCATGTTGTTGAGTTTTGAGAGTTCTTTATATATTCTGGATACAGATTCTTTATTAGATACACAATATGCAAATATTTTCTCCCAGTGTGCACCTCGATTTTTATTCTATTAGTGTTATTTGCACAGAAAGTTTTCTTTATCTTCTCTTCTTCTTTTCTTCCTTCCTTTCTTTGTAATGAACTAAAAAAATAAACTAGACCCCCCAATAAAAGACCCAATCAAAAATGGGCAATTGAAATGAATATACTCTTCTCTTAATAAGTACAAATGGCCTGTGGGGGCATGAAAAACTGTTCTGAATCTTTGACTATAAGGAAATGCAAAACAAAATATTGAGATTTCTTCTTACTCCAGAAAGAATAGGTTTCATCAAGGACTCAAAAAAACAACAAACACCAACGAGGTTGTGTGGGAAAAGGAACACTTCTATATTGCTGGTGGGAATGTAAATTAGTGCAATCACTATGGAAATCAGTATGGAGATTCCTCAGAAAAGTAAAAAGAGTGATTCCATTTGACCCAGCTATATCTCTTCTGGATATCTTCTCAAAAGAGTTAAAGACACCATGTCACAGTGATACATGCATGCTTATGTTCTCAACAGCACAACTCACAGTAGATAAATTACAGAAGGAGCTTATATGACTATACACAGATGAATGGATTCAAAATGTGGTAAATATACACAATGGAGTACTACTCAGTCATAAAGGAAGAAAAATTTGAGTCATTTGTATGAAAATGGATGCACTTTAAGACCATAGTGCTTAGCAAAATAAATTGGACACAGAAGGCTCAACATTGTGTGATGTCTCTTATATGAGAAGCCCAAAGTATAAATAATTTTAAAGAGCACACTAACAGACAGATAATAGATAACATGGAGAAAGACAATGTGGAAATGGGAAAGGGATTTAGAAATGGAGGTACAAAAAAGAGAAGGGAGGAAAAGGGGAATAAAAGGATCAGGGTGCTTTATATATCTATGTACCAATTCTCCACAGTGAATGTATCACGATCATATACTAAAAAGGAGATTTAAAAGAAAAAAATGTAAAGCTGTACCAGGAATTCTTGATTATTAGAGG
>PVJO010021133.1:0-30633 GCA_004026905.1 Hystrix cristata | reverse complement strand
CCCCTCTTCCCCCCTTCCCCTCCCCTCCCTTCCATTCACCCACCCCTCCCTATTTGCAACAAGTGTAGCTACACTTTACCATTTTTTCCCCTTTCATCTTACTTTTCTTTTAACCTTCTTCTTTATCCCCCTTTTCCCTATCTAGTTCTCTCTTTTGAATACTATCTCTCTTTTTTCTTTTTTAAACAGAATATCTATTTTACCCCTTTGTCCTTATTTACACTTATGGTTTCTCATATCAGAGAAACAATTCGATGTGTACTAATAAGTGTCTAATTTATTTCACTTAATAGTATGTTCTCCAGGAACATCCATTTATATACAAATCACTCTAGTTTATCCTTTTTTATGGCGGTGCAGTACTCCATTGTGTAGAAAAACCACATCATTTTTAGCCATTCATCAGTTGTTGGGCATTTAGGTTGTTTCCAAGACTTAGCTATTACAAATTGTGCTGCTATGAACATGGTTGTGCATATATCAGTGTGATATGACGATTTTAATTCTTCTGGGAAGATACCCAGCAGAGGAATAGCCAGGTCAAATTCTTAATTCTTAATGTGAAGTATTTATTTTGGGTTATCTAAAACAAAACAACAGCTGAAACAGTAAAGTCAGTCTGTGAGTCAGAATCTGCACACCGAAGACAATATATAGCTTCTTCTTGAATACCTGTCATTGTATGCTGCCAGAATTTCAGTTAGATTACAGTAAAAGAATATTTCATTAAAGATGTGCTTATGCTTTGCTTTATCTTATTCTCCCATGTGCCATTCTTTGCCCCTGGTATTGACCTACTTAGAAAATAACCAGTATTCACAATATGACTCCTCAATTTTATTAACAGAGCAAATTCATGCTGTTCTCAGCAAAAAGTTATAATATAGGTTTTTAGTTTGTATTCTGGCACTCATGGTTTCTTTTTACTATCCTCTTCAGTCCTTTCCTGCCATCAAGCCTTTTCTAGTTCTCTATTTGGTAACCCACTCTTAGATCTGATAAGTAAATGAGATAAGTCACAGAGAACTAGCAAGATCCTTATGGAGCAAAAAGCAAAACAAAACAAACAAACAAGCAAAAAACCCAAGGCAGCGCCATAGATAGGAGAGTGAGATGTCCTGTCTCTGTCATGCTGTGTCCCAGACCCAGGTCATCTTGGAGTCAAGATGACCTGCCTCACAGGGGGGAGGTAAACAAAATCACCAGCAGTCCCCAATGCTGCCATAAATGACTATGCAGGAGACTCTCACAGTCCTCATAGGCCCTGAGAAGTGGTTTGGAGAACTGCCTGGAGTTTGCAGAGCTCTACTGCTAGAGTAAGAGCCCACATTATAAGCCTCCCAATGCCCATGACCTAAGCAGCTATGGCCCAGCGTCATCCTGCAAATGGATGCCCTGCTAGAGCGTGCCTAACATGAAGGCTGTTAGCTACAGCATATCTCCATTCTTAAGACCCACTATCATTACACCATGATCATAACAGTAGCTACAGCACCACATTAGCAGCTCACAACCTAGGTCAAGTAGGAAAGCTAAGATGCGAAAGATGTGAAATAACTCTACAATGAAAACTACAAAATGATAAAAGAAGCTGAAAGGAATACCAAAATTTTATGGACTGGATGAATTAATGCTGTTTCAATGTCCATATGACTCAAGGCAATCCATCCTTTCAATTCAATTTCTATCAAAATACAATGACAGAATTCGAAAAAGAAATCATAAAATTTTCAAACTCCAAATAGCGAAATAAATCCTGAACAAAAACACTGGAGTTAAAGATATCATAATACCAGACTTCAAAACATACTACAAAGCTAAAATAACAGCACGGTATTTACATAAAATAGCATGGTGTTGACACACACACATCAATGAAACAAAATAAGAGAACCCAGAAATAAATCCACACACTAATTTTCAACAAAGATCATCAAAACACACATGGAAGAAAGGATAATCTCCTCAATTAATAGTGTCAAAAAATTTGGTATCCATATGAAAAGGAATAAAGCTAGACTCCTGTGACTCACCAAAAACAAAAATCAACTCAAAATAGATCAAAGACTTAAATATAAAGCCTGAAACTATGAAAATACTAGTAGAAAACTTAGGGGAAACAATTTCGGGAAACATTTTTGGGTATGACCTCAAAAGTGAGCACAACAGAAGCAAAAAAACCTTATAAATGGGATTATATCTAAAAAGTCTGCTCAGACAAGCAAGTGAGTGACATAGAGAAGAGATAAGGTACACAGTAGGAGAAAATATTTGCAAACCGTTCTTCTGAAGAAAAATTAAAATCCAGAATATATAAGGAACTAAACAAATTTAACAGCAAAAATATCGCAATAAAAATGGGCAAATTTAAAAAAAAGGGAATCTGAACAGATATTTTTCAAAAGAAGATATATGAAGGGTCAATAAGCATATAAAAAAATAGTCAAAACCACTCAAATCATGAGAAAATGCACATAAACAATGCAATGAGTTATCTCACTGGAGTTAGGTGACTATTACTAAAAACAGAAAAAAAATAGCAAATTGAAGAAAGGGGTATTGTTATATAATGTTACTGGCAATAGAAGCTATTTCTGCCAATTTGAAAAATAGTATCAAGACTCCCCATGAAGGTAGAAATAGACCTAGAAATAGACCCAGAAATTCTGCTAATTGGCATATATCCAGAGGAAGGGAATTAAGCTTGTCAAAGAGATATCTGCACCCCTATGTTTACTGCAGCAGTATTCACAACAGTCAGTCAACATAGGAACCCAGCAATGGATGAATGGTTGAAGAAAATATGGTATCTATACACAATGATATACTATTTGGCTATGCTATCACTTGTTTTTAATATCGATGATCTTAGAGGACATAGCACTTATTGAAATATACCACACACAGAAAGATGAATACTGCATATTCTTCCTTACAAGGTGTGATAGAAAAATAGGGTGAATGTTTAAATTTTTAAAAAATATTGCAGTGTGTTTAATTATCTCATTTTTTCTCTTGTGTGAGAAACCCAAAGTATAAATAAGGAGCCAAATACGGGATAGATATTAAGAAGTAAGAACTTGTTCAGATGGGAAAGGGAACAAGAGATGGGGAGGGAGAAGAAGGGAAAAGGAGTTTAAAGGGAAAAAAAGAATTGAAGAAAAAAATGGAACTGGAGCTTTTGTAAATGGGGAGGGGCGAAGGGTTAGAGGTAGGGGAGGAGAAAGAGAAAAAAAAGAATCAAGATGTGTTACATACATGTACAAATCCCCCATGATGAATGTGTTCATCATATACTGCATACATGTGCTAATAAAAACATCATTCCAGTAAAAGACACACTGCCATTAATTCCTCTTAAAATGCTCCACTTTCCTTCAGATGCACTTATCCCCTCATGCTTGCCACTTTGTGAACAAGTCTGGGAGTTCTTTATGGTGTCTTTAGTTGTGCTATCATGGCTGCCCCGATGTCCTGAATAATCCACAGTGTTTGCCTTTTTGTGTCATTTTGATGTTGGGGGAGAGGCAGAAGTCACATGGAGCCACAGCAAGTCAATAAGGTAGATGGGGACACATGTTTATTATGTTTTTATGAGATGGCCTTTCTGTTGGGTGGCACTGGGAAGGAACATTCCCAGTATTTTCCTTATCACACCTGGCAAAGACATTCACAACAGAGAACTTCCAGAATTGTCTCAGAAAGTGGAAAGAATTATGGGATGAGTGTGTTCAAAGTGGTAGCGGTTGGGGGGGGTAATTTGAGGGGATTACTGACAATGCGCTTTTTACTGTACTAAATTTTTAAAAATATCTAAACAGTAACCGTGCAATATGGCCATACTTTGTATATGTAGAAGCTGAAAAAGTTGATCTTATAGAAGTATAGAATAGAATTCTGGTTACCAGAATTTGGGAAAGGTTGAGTGGGGATGGAGTAAGGAATGAAAAGAAAATAGCTAAAACACACAAGTATGCTATTGGATTGGAGAAATAGCTTCTAATGTCCTATGACACAGTGGAATAACTATGGTCCACATCAATTAATTTTATTTTTCAACATATCTGAATAAAGTACTTTGAATGTTCCCAACACAAAGATGACAAATGTTTGAGGTGATGGATGTGCCAATCACCACAATATGATAATTACAGTGTATACATTGACTGAAATATCACACTGTACCCCATAAAAAGGTACAGTCCTATGTGTCAATTAAATTTTTTAAAAATACATTATTAAAGATTGAGCACTTTCAAGATGAATGCCATGGAAATGACAATAGAGTGGGGTTAACCTTTCCTTAATTGAATTGTAACATTGTCTTTCATTCTATTAGGTGTACCCTTAAGAAATGTAAAGATCTTTGAAGGAAATCAAATCAAATTTGGCATTCTTGAGGAGGCGCACAAAACAAAGAAAAAGAAGAGGCAGAGACTATTTTCAAATATGTGGAAAAATATTTAATCCTTGATGCTTTTAAAATTAGATAAATTGCCAAGGGAAGGGGAGAGAGTTGAAGTGTAGGGTAGAAGGAGTATGTTTTTGTCATAAAAAGATAAACAGCATATCGGCTAAAATGTCATTTCCTGAAAATTTAAATTGGTTAATGTGCTGTATATTTCTGTAACATTATGGCATTTTCCAAAATATCAAACTCAAATATAATAGGTTAACAGTACGAGAAGGTAGCTAAACTGAATTTAGACTCAGGAGGAAATGCTGAGAGAAAAATAGAATTAATAGAAATTCAGTTACCAATACTGCTCAAAATGTAGCTCTTCTCAGACCAGATAAATGGAACACTTTACTGGCTACCTAAAAAGAAAAAAAATTCGCTGCTATGATTTTTATACTTTTGTGCACAGAATGAACATTTTTTAAAAAAATGTTGTTCTTCTATGAAGTAGCTATTTTTCATCTCCATTTTCTCATCTTCATTTTAAGGCATCACCTTGGAGGAAAAAAATAGTTTTGTGTGCCAATGTTCTACTGTGCTCAGATACATCTAAGAAATGTGATTTTTCAGGATTCGCTGCTCAGGACTAGTAGATCTGAAGCGTAAGCTCGGGATTGTGTTGCCCTGATTTCCTGTTCGTGGAGTGTGCAGGATGACCAAGGTGGGTCAAGTGGGCCCTGTGCAAGCCATGAAGGAGATGCTAATGTGCAGTGTCCTCCATCACTCAGCCTGAGAGTGTGCTGTGTGCATGAACTATGCTAGGTGCGCTGTGGTGAGCACTCACAGAAATGGTGACACTTTCGATGACACACTGGTAGGTACATTAGGAAAATCCTAGTTACCATGTCAGCTATATGTATTTCAGAGTTTTACAAAGACTATGTCTGCCTGAGAGTTTATTTGCTGTCTCTAGTTTTAAAAAAAAGCAAAAATAAAAATGCTTTAAAAAGATCTTTGGCCTAGTGAAATAAATATATTTAGAGTCTCAGATTTAGAGTTTCTCACTATTAAAAAAAAAGAAGGAAAGAAAAGGAAAAAAACAGAGAAATTCAACATTAAAAATAATTACAAATTAATTTTTACAGGTTGAAAAAAGATTATTTCTTTAGATAAATATTATCCATAATTCAATGTTCGAATTTATATGAAAAGGTTTAAGGGAAGATTGCCGTCAATTATGGAGACACTTCACACAAGTTCTATAATAGACATATTGAGAAAAGAATTTAGATTATTGCTAAATATTCTAGACAAGAACAACATATACAAAATATATACAAGGCATAATAGAGACTAATTCTAAGGTATGGTTATAAAGTCATAAATCTTTTTATAGAAATAGAAAATGGGTTTCAAGAAGAGCCCAAAAGCACAAGTAGGGTTTGATCCAACAGGATTTAATATGTACAATGGCTTGGACAAGTGTTCTCCAAAGGTCCATGTGTAAAGGTCTCCAGAGTGCCATTATTCAGAGCTTGTGGAATTTTTAAAAGGTGGGGACTTTAGAGAGGTCTTTAGGTCATTGGAATTGTGGCTTCCAGGGGGATGGGAGGATGATGGTCCTTCCGTCTTTCACTTCCTGGCCATAAGTAAACAGTTTTCCTCCAACACACAATTCCACCACAGCATGTTGCCTCGCCACAGGCCCAAAGCAACAAGGTTAATTGATCATGGACCTAAACTTCCCAAATCATCAGCCAAAATAACCTTTTTCTCTCTGTAGTTTGATGATTTCAGATATTTATTATAGTAAGGGAAAGCTGAGTAATGTCATGGTAATATACATGGGTTTTGTAATGGACAAGAAAACAGAAACAGAAATATCTTTGAAGATTTTTGAAGAGAAGAGCACCACGAATGATATGGATTTTTGAAAACCATTCCAGGTGTAAAAGAGATTAGGAGGAAATGAGATAAAAAGTGGGAAATTAGTTGAGACATTTTTATAATACATAAGGGTGTAGAACTATAGTGTTAATTAGGGTTACAAACTTAATTTGCTTTAGGATTGGGGGAAGATGGCTGATTTGTGTTTATGTGGAGAACATGGCCATAGTTGCGATTGTCACCTGACGTGGAGTTTGCTCTATTTGCAAATAGAGCTTGTTCTATTTGCAAACTGAATTGTTTGCAAATAGAACCTTTGTGAACCAAGATATTACTGTATAAGGTCTTCAACTAAAATTATAGTGGGAAATAATAGATGATAGAAGTAATACATAATATAATCTACATGTCTTTCTGGTTAATCACTTATAAGAAACAAAAATAAAGTGAAAAAATTAAAATGACCCAAATTTCTTGCTTGAGAAACTAGATAAATGGTCATACTGAGAAAGATACTGAGTTTCCTTCTGTAAGTATAAAAATCGCAGTATCTGTTGAGAACAAAGTAGAGGTATTCAGTAGATAACTGGACAAAGAGGAGGAAATTCTGTGCTGGGAATTTAGAGTTCACAGTCACTAACACAGTTATGCTTAGGGAAAGTAAAGAAATTGAATGTAATTATCCAGAGAGAGGATATAAAGGGAAAAAGAGTCACATTCAAAGGGGAAGAGGTGGAGACAACAACAACAACAAAAAAAAAAACTGAGAAAAAGTAATGTGTGATGTGCAGCATGTAAAACTGAGTGCTGTGGAATATGCCTGTAATACCAACATTCTGGGAGGCTGAATGAGGAGGATCGCAAGTGCCAGTCCAACCTGGTGATTTAGCAACTTAGTAAAACCCAATCTCAAAAACAGGGGAGGGGGCAAAGGCCCTGGATACAAGCCTCACTTTAAATAAATACATACATAAATACACGAATACATAAATAACTCACTCACTCACTCACTCACTTACTCAAATATGATGAGGCTGAAATATTTCCACTGGTTTCAAGAAGTAGAATTTGACAAGAGCAGTTTCACCAGACAGTGCAGAGGGAAGAAGTTGAATGAGGAATTTGGGACACCATTAACTTCTCTCCCAAATATCAAATGGAACGCATGGAGTTTAGAGTTTGAGCCTTGGAGGCTTATTGCCTAGATTTGAATCTCTCTGCTCTACCTGTAATTGATCTGTGACTGTGAGCAGCTTCTATGCCTACACATGCCTCAGTTTCCTGATCTGTAAAAGTAATATGGAAGGTGCTTATTTAAGAGAATGATTAACTTGAAAAAAAGACCACCCTTCCATTGGGATGGGGAGGAGGAAGAGACAGATGAATATAGAAGGAAGTATGTTCGGGTGCAGATATAAAGGAAACTAAACTTCCCCTCACATGAGAGCCTCTATAGTTGATGGAGGCTATCTACACCGAGGTGCCACTGGCAGAAGAAAAGGGAAGAGATCGAGGTAGTACAAAAGAAGTTTTCGTTTCATCAGATATAATAACAACATACAAAAATGTTTGCATTCCTCTGGTTATATCTTACTGAGTTATCTTGTCCACTGCTAGCTCCGTAAAATCTTAGAAATAGAAAACATTGTTTTTCTATCTGCTTATGTGCCTTGAAAGAAATCTTAAGCAACTGTTATGGTAACTGTAAAGAGGCAACCAAGTAAGAAACAAAATATAAGGTTATAACCCTTGTCCTCTCATACCAATCTAGAGATGAAAGAAAACAGACTACTGGAATACGAGGACATCTATAAAAGACACTGTAGAGGCCACGTGAACAGGTTCTTGGGAGCCACCACAGGAAGGGTTAGAATTATTTCATAGGAAGGTAATGTTTGAATGAGAAGGCAATGGAAAAAAAGCAAGGAGTGTCACATTTGATTATTGGCAGAGATGGAAATTCATTCAAATATATTTGTAAACAAGTATAATTAAATACATGCCAATTGTCAATGTGTTTAATTTTTCAAAAACTAAGAGCAAACAATTGACATGAGGCACCGTGATTTTATATGCTTTTAATGGAAAAAATTGGTAGATAAATGAAAGCAAAATTTGCTCTTATTTCATAGATTTATATCTGATAACCAGGCAAACTTGGGTTTGTTATTTGTTTTTGTTAATAAAATTTTATCGAACTTAACTGTCCTGTCTGCTCATTTTCACATTTCTGTGACTGTTTTTGCACCCCAACTGCAGGGCTGAATAGCTGCGGCAGGATCTGTCACGTTCACAAAGCCTGAAATTTGAAGATCAGACTCTTCCCAGAAAAGTTTGCCGCCCTGCTTGTGTATTTTTGGGGAAGAGCTACTTGACACTTACTTAGAAATGAGACCAATCTGCAAATAAAAATAAAGTGTAAATGCCATAAATCATTCATACACTCTTTGCATTCACTTCTTAACTAGGGTTGTCCCTGTCTGCATTTGTTCAGAAGTAATGCCTTTCATTCCATCCAGAACTCTGGCTATTTGGCATTTCTTAAAAGTATGTGCTGATCGTTTCTCTTGTCTCCTACAAACCCGCCACACCCACCTCCCGAGACTGATCTTACCCTTGCTGGATCTTCCCAGACACACGCAGGCCAGTGCCACGCCTGGCTGACAGGGACCCAAGACTTCGCTAGTTTGAGGGATTCTGCTTTCAGAGATGTAACATGAGAAAAGGTGTGGCTTATAATTAATGAAATGCAGTTGACACTTTCCTCATGAGATTAAATTTTAGGTGGAAAAGGAGTTAAATATAATGATGAGTTAAATATAATGATGAAGACATGAAAGAATCCGAGGAAACAGGTAAACACACACAGCCTGGCCAACAAGAGAAACTTTTCTAAAGAAAATAATGCGGGAAGATAAAATTATCGTGGAAAACATTGGTAGAATTATTTGCACTATCACCTCGGACAGGAACTAACTTACTTGTTCCACCTGCTCCATCTTTAAAATGAGGACAATATTACTTTTCTCTTAGGATTTTTTTAAATGAACTGATAACTTAAGTATGTAGATTAATGCTTGCTACACATCAAAGGCTGTAAAAATTACAATCATTTTATTTGACAAAGAATAAATGGAAGACTGATGTCTACAAAAACGTACTTCAGAGATCTCTGCTCTGTGTAGTCCCCCCCATCCCTGTAAGTATATATGATTGAATGCAAAGATATCTTTGCTGTTGGGGTCCAATCACATTTTAATTGTAGTGAATTAGACCTTTCATAATTACAAGAAACATCAGTTGCTCAGCTTTTCATGTGACAGATGATCCTATTCATTTTGAATCCCAATATTTTAGAAATTCCTGCAATGTTTTTGCTGTTTACTTGGATGCTGAAAAGTCTAACATCCTGGAACTTTCTTTCTCAGCCATGTTGGGAGTGACTGAGTCCTGGAAGATGCTGTGTGCCATGTGGGTCAGTGTTTATCTGCGTGTGTGTGTGTGTGTGTGTGTGTGTGTGTGTGTTGCAGCCAGCAGCTTACGACAAGCTGCTTCTCATACAGCTGGAGAGGTTGCCTCACCCCTTCCTAGACATTTCACAGAGTAGGAGGGCAGAGGTTGTGATGGATAATAAAATCCACACAGCTTTCACAGGGATTAATTCCATTATATTATGCAAATTTCCTATCTTGGCAATCCTATTAGAAGGTAAACACATCCTCTCTCTAAATGCATCCTCTGTCTAAATAGATCTAAACAAGGAGATGGAATTTGCATATTTTACTCATGCTCCTTCAGTTCAAATATGCAACTGAGTTAACATAGAGAGCGGTGCTCTGTGGCAAAGCTTACCTGGAAGCAGTGATTATGATACAATAGTCCTCTAAGTAAGGGAAAGAATTTCAATCCTCATGTGGAGGCTTCTGTAAGAACATACCCTGACACCATGCATTAATTAATTTTGAATAAAAATAGCAAACAAAATAAACCTATGCGAGATTAAATAACAAATTATAAATTTATGTGTATGTCTAAACACGTGGTATATAAAGTTTTACCCTCCTTTAAAGAAAGAGATCATAGAACTGAAAGAATAAACAATAATCAATAGTGTTCTATAATGCAGTAATATGTGCCTGTTTTATATATATATATATATACACACACACACATATACATACATATCTATCTATATACCTGTGTGTATGAGGTATATAGATCAAAATATACAGCAAATGTTTAAATTTTAAAAATGATTACAGAAAAAGACACATTGCCATTAATCCCCCCAAAGAAACTCCCCTTTGCACTGGTCACATTTTTCCCATCATTCTTGTCACTTCCCAAAGCAGTTCCGGAAATCTCCTTTTGTGAGCATCTTGAGTTGTGCTGTTGTCACTATCTCGGTGTCCCGAATCAACTCAAAACATTTATCTTTCCTGGTGACTTGACTTTGGGGAAGACCTAGACATCTCGTGGCGCCAGATCCAGTAATGAGGTGGATGGGATGCATGTGATGTTCTCACAAGTCCACCTGTCCAGTGGATAGCACTAGGCAGCAGCATTCACCATATTTTTTAGTCTCTTGAAGACACTGACAAAGGAGAACTCCCAGAAATGCTTCACAAAGTGCTAAGAATGAGGTAAGTATGTTTAAAGAAAAAGAAGTATTTTGAGGTTGATTAATGGCAATATGTCGGACACTCAATTTTTTATTTGAATATTTACCATCTCATACTATCTCATAATAAGGTACAAGTTCTTTCCCTTGTCCTTTCTTTTACTCATTTTTTCCTGTCTCTTCATGTATATGCACATGTGTGTGTTCATGTGTACTTGTGTGTGTGCATGTGTGTGTGCACCAGGCTTTCTTAAAAGCCTTTTATTTTCCAGGAATAGTTCAAGACACTAGAGATAGAGATAGAGATAGAGATAGAGAAAGAGTAAGGGAAGCTCTTTTCCACTCCTAGGTAGCTTATGGTCCAATGGATAAAATTTCGGTTCTGCTGTGTATCTGTGGCTTATGCAAAACAATTTTTTTTCATCTTGCAGTGTGTCTAAATGCTCTATGACACTTAAGATAGTCCCATCAATTTCTAGAGCAGTTAGGAGGAGTGTCTGAGTCCAGATGATTCACAGAGGCCAAAACCTCATCCATGGCTAGCATATCTTCTCTGAATCAGCTAAAGCTGCTTAAATGTAAACTCCAAATTTTCTATAATAACACGCATTATGTACACAGAGAGAGATAATTGCTATGGAGAATTTGAACCTGGTTTTAATTCATTTCCTACAGAATGATCAAGTAAAGAGCTACAGACAAGTTGGCATTTTAGTGTAGAAAAGAATATAAACAAAAACATGAAAGCAGAAAAAATATAAGCATATTCTGGAAGTATCAAATAGTGCAATTTTTTTGGTGCAAAGGAACGATGTACAGGAGTACTATGGTGTAGGGTTGAGCATCAGAAACAGGAAAAATGACACCACATGAATCAGACCTACAGAATTAACCTGGCCATTGCCGGACGGATATGTTGGCCAACAGAGTGATCGGCAACATCGTTATTATTTTAAAACTTTTGCAATTTTCCAAATGGTGATTCTTCTCTTCATGATGAAAATCTCTTTTGTCTTGGATTCATTGTCTTCACACTTAACTAGTTTTCTTCACAGTTTCTGTAACAGTTTTTGTTGCTTATTTTATGGGTTATCTCTTCTCTGCCTACATTTTAGTGGGGTCTTAGAGTTACATCCTGGGCCCAATGCTTAAGCTCTCTGAATGATTACACAAACTTTCATTATTTCAGTTGCATTTTATACAATCTAGGATTGTAAGTGTATCAATTAGGGCTCACTACAGAAACAGGTTTAATATAATATTATATTTATATGATATAAAAATTTACAAGATAGGTTTACTATGGTTGCCTTCAGAGTCAGATGGGGAAGAGTGCAAAAGGCCTGTGTGTTCCAGAGATCTGAAGGATCCAGTCGAAAGTCAAATGCTTAGAGCTCACTGCAGAGTCCTAAGGGAGTTCCTATCAGGAAACCTGTAGTCTGTGCTACAAGGCTAGACTGTGATGGAATCCCGGAGATGGATGTCCAAAGGCAAGAAAAAAGATTGGGGCAGAGTGACACTTCTTTCTTCTTTCCCTTTTTTATTCCATCCAGGCTACTAGCCTATTAGTTGGTGCCACCCACACCCAAGTAGGGTCTTCCATCTTCAGTAAGTCACTCATCCAGACATCTCACAATTGCACTAAACCAATCCATCAGGCATTTCTTATTTAAATTGACAGCACAGTTAACTATCACAGTAGGTGAGAGTTCAGACTCTAGAACACAATCTTCCCCAAAATATAAATAAAAATGGAAAACAAGACTTCCCATTTTCAAATTGCAGTCCTAGGTGAAGTATACATATTACTAGCTTCTGTACAAGAGGTTACATAATGATAGCTGTCTCAAGCTTGTTGTGAGGAATAAATTACTATATTTAATAAGTTTATTAAAGTTTCTGATACATAATATGATAAAGTAACATCAATCTTACATCATATGAATAATAATACTTGATGAAATTCATATATATCACACATTCCATCTTTTAAGAGTTTTCCTTTCTAATGCACAAATATAATCTGTGTTAGAAAACAAATATAATGTCACTTGGAAAAATTTTCTTTCTTTTTTTTTTTGGAAGAATTTTCTACCTTAGCAATTAATGTTTGTCTTGGCTGTGTGCTGAATATTCACTGTTGGAAATAGAAATCTGTAACTTCAATTTTACACGGGTGAGCAGTGTTCTTTACACAACATACTGTACTTTAATATCTTCTATAATTGAACATTTGTATTATTTCCAGCATATTTCAATGAAATGATTTATTAAAAAGCACTTTTTATAAATTAATGATTATGAAATTGATGAACTAGACACCCATTCTCTTGCTTACAGTTTAAGCACACAGTTTGCAGTTTAGAAATTGAGGACCAGAAAGCTGGTACAGAGAGAACCACTCATGCACACTACAAATTGGGAAGTCATTACCACAGTGAAAACGTCCTTGGAAGACAGACTCAGAATTGCCTTCTATCTTTGAGCCACTCACACCAGCCATTTCTCTCCTGAAAATAATACAGGACAACGTGAGACACGACAACTATATTAGTCAGCTTTCCAGTCCCTGGGACAAAATATGTGACTGTCACAATTTAAAGGAGAAGTTTGTGTTCGCTGATAGTTTCAGCACCTACCGTAGCTGGCCAGCTCCAGGGCAGAAAAAGCATTGTGGGAGGGCCTGGTGAAGGAAAGCTGCTCACACCATGAAGGTCAGGAAGCTGAAAGAGAAGCAGCTGGGGAAAAGAATATACCCTTTTCATATCACAGCCTCGGTGATCCACCTCCAACAAGCCCTACCTCCTGATGGCACCTGAACACATCAGTGGATGAGTTCACTGATGAGTATAGTGACCTCTCAACCCAATCACCTTCTGAACACATGAGACCTTGAAGGGGGAATTTTAGATCTAAACTGTAACAACAACTACTCATTTTGTTTTGTTTTGTTTTGTTTGGAGCAAACTGCCTAGAAAAGAAAAAAAAAGGCTGTAAAACATGAATGTTCTAATAAACTTTCAGAGATTTAAGCAGACTCTTTGCAAGGCTTTTTCTTGTCTTCAGAAACGAACCGGAGAATCAGGTAGACAGAAGAAGTCACAACTTTCTGAATTGGATTCTAGGAGTTTCGATGACACAGCAGAAGCCCTCAGTACGGGACTGAGCCATGTCTCATGAGGCATCACTGGTGTTTTAAATAGAAGGCAATTGTGACTCACTTTACAGAGGGTACAAGGCAGATGCTCTGAGGGATTGCAAAATTCCGCACAGCAATAGCAGATACCAAGCATGGTTTAATAACTTCCAAATTGGAGTCATTAAGCTAATACTTATTAATATTAGCTTGACTATAATTGCTTTTCTTCTGTATAGATTATTTACTTGCCAGGCATCTGATGAGGTATGATTGAAAAATATAGTACATATTTAAATTAAAAAAAATATTTTAACCATAAAGGACACATTGTCATTAATCTCCCTCAAAATACTCCCCCTTGGTTCAAACACGCTTATTCTATCATTCTTGCCACTTCACTGAAGAACTCAACCGGAGGGAAAAAAATGAATGGGGCTTTCCAATGAGAATAATAGAGGAATGGTGTTTCAGAGGACAGCAACCATGTGCAAAAAAGAACCGCGTGGCAAGACCATGTTACAAAATGTATGTTCACACAGCAGACTTTGTAGCACTCTGGAAATGAAAGATAGTAAAATGGAAAATATCTGGGGAAAAAACCCAAGAAAATCCGACATTCTCTTAGCAACCACCTCTCCTGATGGTTGAAAACTCAGACCAACACAGGTACTCAGTAAGAAGCCATCCGGCAAGTCTTCCTCCTTTTGGAAATCACACTTGAATTCGAAACAGCTCCTGCTAGTTCCTTTTATTTCACTAGTTCTTACTTTATAAAAACTTTACAACTTAGATTATCACCAAATTACCTATACCATCGTCACTTTTCCAGTAATGTTGTTGGTTGGCTGTCTGGGGAAATACTGGGACAATCTAAGCTTATGACTTATTTCGTAGGAAATGGTTGTTCTGTGAGATATATAGAGCATTTCCCAACCATCCATCTATTTCTTGTTCATTCCTCATCTCTTACCCGAAAGGAAATTTTCCTTGGTCAACTTCCTCTGACCTCTGGCCCTGTTTGTGCTCCCAAATTATACTGTATTTTTCAGGCCATCATGTATATTACTTTTCTGTAATTCTTCACATGTCAGTTGCCTCTTGCACTTTAAATGACAACCAATGAGGGCAAAAGCCTTATGCCTTTTGTAGTCAGAATCTAACACCTACTCTCTAATATTAGTAAGTCCAATAAGTGGTAAATTATGTTAATTATCTGGTTTTTCTTGAGAAAAGTGGCACATGATACTAATATGGCCTTTTGTTGTTAACATTTTTTGAAGGACGGTAGAGTTTAACCAACACAGTTTATTTTCTGGGAACGGAGCAAAAACAAAACTGCATATTCAAATATTGTATCCAGTGTTTTTTTCCTTGGACTCAAGCTAACTGAGCTCATCAGTCACAGAAAGGTCAGTCTTACTGCCTGGGCAATATGACAAGTGATACAAGGGGTGACATTTCAAAATAGATTGAATGAAACTGTAGAAAAAAAGCCGCTGACTGATTAGTCCTGGAGGGAGGATGAACTGGCTTTCTAGCAGAACACTCTATGGTTTGAAGAAAGCTGTAATATAATATAGAATTTTTAAATATTATGCCGTATCATCATCCTAAAACATGAAATATACAGACACAGAGTTCAATGTGAACATTCTGCTTCAGCGCCAATCCACAACTACAAGTACCCACCCTTGCCTGGGAAAGGGAGCACTAGGGAAAGTATTGCCACTACGGCAGTTTAACCATGTCCGAAAGGTCTTCCCACTAATGTTTAGGGTTAGGTGCTTCAGGCTGATGGGAGCATGACAAATCCAGTGAGTCCCACGAATATGAGAAGCTACAGTTCTTTGGCTAGGAAATGAGTTCCTTGACCAGAAGTAATTTTGTGTGGAACTGCACAGCGGTGGGCAAGGCAATCTCTTGGGTCCATTAACAGCAGTTGTGATACAAACATTGAACGCAGGGAAAGCAAATCCACATCTAGAGTAAGTGAGCCACCTTCACTAAATCTCTATTAAAGTGAGAAAAAATATCACTGCTCTTCCCGTGGTGTAATCAACATATAATTGGGCAGCTGGCTGTTACATCCTGGTAATGGTTTCAAGGACTCGGTGCTCATCTTTGCCGCTAACATTCTAGGCACTCAACAGTAGCTGTAGACAGGTTACATTTGATGGAGAAGAGTCCCTATTTCTGAGCCAAGATGTAGGCTTCATTCCTGCCAAATGGGAACTTTGTTAATGATCCCATGAGGAAATCACAGAAACAGCTGGAGAAAGAGCTGACCGTGGACTTCACTTGATTATTGAGGTCACCATTTCATGAGCATCTATATGGGACACAAATATCTTCTTGTTCTCGACAGTGATAGAGAGCATACAACTTTCCTCAACGTCTATGTCACTAATTGTCCATATTATGTTCCTCCAATGTCCCAACCATCCAGCCAAACCACTAGCCACAGACTCCGAATATATACATAATTTGACCTCAGGTGATTGCTCCTTCTGGGCAAAATAAACAATTAGGAGCAGTACTTGAAAACATCTACCCCCCTACCGGAGGATTTCCTTTTACCACTGTATTTCCTTGTTGCCCCAAGATAGGGTGCAGCGCATTTGCTTTCCAGTTTCCAGTGGTGCCTGCGTAGCATGCAAACCATCTGCAAGGCAGGGTCAAATTTGTGCTTTCTCAGGCAACTGGTCCTAACAATACCCCCATGAAGCCACAGGTTCGGACAGTGAAAGAGGATGTCCTGTAGCAACAGTTGGGATCATGGCTTTTTGGACTATTTCTTTTTCTTTATTTCATACAATTTAAAGAACAAGAGCATGCTTTTGTCTGATATTACATATCGTTTCCACTTGTTGATGGAGTCTCACTATACAAAACGAAGCCTAATGATTTGTCAGGCTAAACAACACCCAGCTAGCGATAGGCAGCCTCTCTCAGTACTGGAACAGCCCAAGTGTTACTGCTGTTGAACCTGCACTATCACTTCATTAGCACCCCAAATCCTTAATTTACAGCAGAGTCCACTCGTAGCAGTGCACATTCTGTGAGTTGAGACAGCTGCAGAAAAACACACATCTAGCTTTAGGGCCTTAACATTTTTCTGTGTTCTGCTTAGCCACCCCTCCTTTCTCACCAACATCTGGTAATCACTGACCTTTCTACTCTCTCCACAGTTTTGCCTTTTCTGGAAGGTCACATATTTGGAATCGGACAGCATATAGCCTTTTCAGACTGGTTTCTTTTACTTTATAACATGCATTTAAATTTTCTCCACGTTGCTCGTGGCTTGATCATTTATTTTGCTTGTTGGTTAGTTTGCAGTATTGGGGGAATCAAACTCAGGGTCTTGCACAACCTAGGCAAGCACTCTAACTTTTAGCCATACCTCTAGCCCCTGATAGATCATTTCTTTGTAACACTGAATAATACTCCATTGTCTGGATGTATCATTATTTGTTTACTTATCCACTTATCTACTGAGGGACACCTTAGTTGCTTGGTTTTGGTGAGCCTGAATGAAGGTGCTCTCAATATCCAGGTATGGGCTTTTGCGTGGACATATGTTTTCAACTCTTTTGAGTAAATATTGCTTAAAGAGCATAATTGCCAGATGGTATGGTGAGAGTATGTTTAGTTTTGTAAGAAAGTGCTGAACTGTCTTCCCAAATGGTTATACGATTTTGCATTTCTGCCAGTACATAAGAGTTATTTTTTTTAGCATGTGGAGTTTGTCAGTGTTAGAAATTTTGACCTTTCTAATAAGTAGGTAGTAGGATCTCATAGCTATTTTAATTGGCATTACTTTGATGAAATATAATGTAGATGATCCTTTCACATATTTATTTGCCATCTGTATAACTTCTGGTGAGATGTATGTTAAGGTTTTGGCCAATTTTTGTTGTTTATTTTCTCATTGTTGAGTTTTAGGGGTTCCTTGCATAGTTTAGCTAAGAGCACATTATCAGATATGACTTTTATAAATATTTTCTATAAGAGAATGAAAAAGATGTTTGTTTTTCATTCTAATCATAGTGTAATCTGAAAAATGCAGAACAGAAAATTTTAATTTTAATTTTAATGATGTCTATTTTATAAATTAATTCATTCATGAGTCATGCCCTTGGTACTATATCTAAACAATAATCACCAAGGGAAGAAATTTTTCAAATGGGAAGGGGAGCAAGTGAGGGGGACGGGGAAAGAAATGAAGGGACAAAGAAGAAGAATAAAAAGAAAAAAATGGAAACAAAGCTTTTGTAAATAAGGAGGGGAAGAGGGGTTAAAGGGAGGGAAGTGGAATGGGAAAAAGAAGAAACAGCAAGAAACGTACAAGTACAAGTTCCCTACGAAGAATGCTATCATTATGTATATCTAAAATGTACCACTATAGTAAATTAAAAAAAAAAATAAAAAACAAAACAAAATAAAACAACAACAGCAAAAAGTCCTCTGAGAAAAACAGGAATAAAGCAGAACTTCTTTAACTTTAAAATATGTAAAAAATAAAAAAAATAAAAAATAATCACCAAAGCCAATGACTCTACGTTTTTCTCTCACACTACCTTCTTGGACTTTTATAAGTTCTAAATTTTATATTTAAGTCTATGCTTCATTTTGGGTTCATTTTTGAGAAAGGAACAGGGTCTGTGTCTTGATTTTCTTTTTGCATGTGAATATCCAGTTATGTCAATGCTATAGGTTAAGTAGACTACTGCTTTGCTCCTTTGTTGGAAGTCAGTTGATTATATTTATGTGAGTCTATTTTTGGGATCTCTATTCTCCCCACTGATCTATTGTCTATTCTTTTTCTAATACCGTGGTGTCTTGACTACTGTACATTTACAGTACATTTTAAAGTCAGGGTCTGTATTCCAACTTTGTTCTTTTGAAATATCTTATTGGGTCTCTTGCCTGTGTAAAGTCTTAGATCCAGTTTGTGGACACACAACATAACTTGCTGGGATTTTGACCGAGATGGCCTTGAATCTGTAGACCAAGCCAGGGAAGATTTGACATCTTGACAGTATTGAGTGTTGCTATTTGTGATGGTTAATTGTAGCTGTCAACTTGCCTGGGTTAAGGTATTCCCAGATAGTGGGTGGGACCCTACTTCTGGATATATCTGTGAGATTGTTTTTGGAAAAGCATGCCATTTGAATCATCGGACTGAATAAGGCAGATTGGCTGTGTGTAGGCACCATTCCATCAGTTAAGGGTCCAGATAGAAAAAGGACAGGAAACACAAATGTGCTGAATTAGACACGGGATACCTATCTTCTCTTGTTCTTGAAAGTTAGAACTCCAAATTCTCAGGTCTTTGCACTCTGGGACTTGTACCAATTGGCCCCTCCAAGCTCTCAAACCTTCAGACCCAGACTAAAAGTTACACTGCTGACTCCCCTGGTTTTCGGTCCTCAAGTATGGATTGAATTATGCCACCAGCCTCCATAGATATCCAGCTTGCAGATCTCATATTGTGAGACTTCTTGGCCTCTGTAGTCGTGTGAGCCAACTCTAATAATAAATCCCTCTTCCTTCTCATATATGGTATTTGTATCCATCTATATCCTATTGATTCTGTTTCTCTGAAGAATCCTAATATGCTATCCATGAAGACAAAATAATTCTCTATTCATTTGTTTCTTCTCTGACATGTTTCATAAGAGTTTTGTAGTTTTCCTCATATTAATTTAGTACAGATTTTGTCATATTTACACTTAAGTATTTTATTTTGGGATCCGCTGATATAAATGGCCCTATGTTTTAAATGTAAAATGCAATTTACTCATTGATTGTATGGGCCAGCTTTCCATCCCTGGAACAAAATACTTGACACCCACAATTTAAAGGAGGAGAGGTTTATTTTCACTCATAGTTTTAAAGGTCCACAGTTTGCTGGTTCCAAGGCAGTAACATCGTGGTAGAAGGGCATGGCAGAAGAAAGCAGGGAAAGAGCCAGAGAGAAGGGAGCCAGGGACCAGATATATTCCCCAAAGCCGCACCCCAGTGACCTATTTCCTCCCGCAAGTCATAACCTAGTACCCCACTCAGCTTTGAACCTGTTACTCCATTGATGAGGTTGATGCTCTCACAATCCAATTAACTGTCCAAAAGTCCCTTATCCCAGTTAACTGTCAAGGTTAGCTAACACGTTGATGTTAGAAAGTGATTAGCTTCTACATATTATACTTGCAATTATAACCTTACTAGATGAAGTTGCTTACTAGATTTTTTCTTTCATGTTTTCCACAGAGACAATCATATTATCTGAAAACAAAGGCAGTTTCTTTTCTTCCTTTCTAACCACTATATCTTTTATTTCCTTTTCTTGTCTTCTTTCATTAGCTAGAACTTCCATTTTGTTGAAAAGAGAGGCAAAAACAACTGATGATAGATATAGGTCTTCAACTTTTTTCTTGTCAGATTTTTGTCAGGTTTTGGTATTAGGACAACCCTGGCCTTGCAGAATGAGGTATTCCTCTGCTGTTGTCTTCTGAAAGAGATTGTAGCAAGGTGCTATAATTTCTTTCATAAAGTTTTGGAAGAAGTCACCAATGAACCCATCTAGTTCTCATGTTTTCTATTTTTTCAGGTTATTAATTACTTACTCAATTTCTTTAATAGATGTAGGTTTAGTCAGATTGTTTATTTCCTCTAGTATGAGTTTTGATAGATTGTGTTTTTAAAGAATTGTCATACCAAATTTGTGGGCATGGAATTGTCCATAATTTTCCTTGAGTGCCCACTTTATTTGTTCGTTTTGTTGTTGTTGTTGCTTGTTTTTTGATCGTTTGTTTGGTGTGGCTTTTTTGGGGGTGGTCCTGGGGATCGAACTCAGGGCCTTGTGCTTGCAAGACAAGCACTCTAACCACTGAGCTAAATCCCCAGCCCCGTTGCTTGTTTTTTTGAGACAAGATCTCCCAGGATAATCCAGGTGGGTCTTGGACTCACGATGTATCCCAGGCTAGCCTCAAACTTGTGACTCTACTTCTTCATCCTCTTGAGTGCTGGAATTGCAGGCATGTTCCACCATGTCCAACCTTGAGTATCATCTTATTGTCCATGAGATCTGTAATGATTTCTACTCTTTAATTTCTGCTTTCAATAACTTGTTTTCTTTCTCTTTTTTATCTTAGCCTTGACAATTTTATTTATTCAAAAAATAAGCTTTTACTTTCATTGATTTTTTCTATTAATTTTCTGTATTTAATTTCATTGATTTCTGTTTTAATTTTTATTATTTCTTTGCTCCTGCATACTTTGTTTTATTTTTCTTTTTCTGGTTTAACAAGGGAAAAGTTTAGTTTATTGGCTTTAGATAGTTCCTCTTTCTAATATGTACATCCGAAGCCATAAAATTTCTCCTAAGCACTGCTTCTGATTCATTACATAAATTTTGATACATTGTGTTTTCATTTTAATTCAAAATATTTTAAAATATCTCTTGAGATTTCTTTTTTGGTTCATGTGTTAATTAGAAGCGTGCTGTTTAATTTTCCCATACTGCCAGTTATTTTTTGTGTTACTGATCATTAGTTTAAATTCATTGGTGTCTGAGAACAGCCAAGGTATGATTTTATTTCTATTCTTTTAAATTTGTTAAGGTGTGTTTTGTGACCCAGAATATGACCTATCTTGATTAATGTTTCATGTGAAGTTGAGAAAGACGCATATTGTCCACTGTCGTTGAATGAAGCTGTCTATAGATGTCAATTACATTTATTTGTCTGGTGGAGTTATGGAGTTCAACTATCCATTTCTAATAGAGGTTGAAATTTCCAAATACAGCAGTGGATTCAGCTACTCATCCTTGCAATTCAGTCAGTTTTTGCCATAGGTATTTTACTACTCTGTTGTTGGGCACACACCTATCGAGGATTGTTATTTATCTGTCCATTGCTTTCACCAACTGATGGATATTTTGTCATTTTCAATTTTGCTCTATGATGAACAATGCAAATACGAATATTTATATGAAAGTGTCCATGTAGGGATATGATATTACTTCTCCCGAGTAGATAGATACTTGTAAGTAGAATTTCTGATTCCTATGGCAATTTTATGTTAAACCTTTTGACGAACTGTCAGAATGTTTTTCAAAGTGGTTGTGCCACTTCATTAGTGGTGTATTAAGTTTTCCAGCATTACCACATACTTACCAACTCTTAATACCTGTCTTTTTATTGTAGCCATCATAGTCAAGGTGAAGTGACAGCTCATTATGATTTTTACTTGCATTTCTCTGATGACTAATAATGTTGAGTATCTCCCATGTTTTTACTGGACATTAGTATGCATTCTTTGAAGAAATGTCTATTCAGATTCTTTGTCCCCATGTTGGGTTGTCTTTTATTCTCAAGTCATAAGAACTGTCTGTATAGTCTAGATAAATGTTTCTTGTTAGGAATACTGTGATCTACAAAAATTTTCTTCCACTCTGCGGACTTTCTTTTTATTTTCTTGACGGTGTTCTTTAAAGTACAAACATTTTAAATTTTGATGATATCTTGTTAATCTAATTTTTCTTCTTTTTCTCATCTTTTTTTGTTTTTACTTTTGGTATCATATCTAAGAAACATTGCCTAATCCGAGCTCATATGCTTATTTTTCTCTAAGAGCTCAACAGTTCTATTACTTTTAGATCTTTGATTCGTTGTGAATTACTTTTGTATGATATAAAGTATAATTAAACCTCTTTTCTTTTGCATGTGCCTCTTCAGTTGTCCTGGCACAATTTTTCAAGTCAATTTCTCTTTTCTCATTGAAGTACCTTGACAATCCCATCAAAATTATTTCAAAATAAATACAGTGATGAATTTCTTGACTCTAAATTAATTTTAATTGATTTATATGTTTCTTCTCATGGTGATATCACGTCTCAATTACTGTAGCTTTATAGTACATTTCAAAATTTTAAAAAGTGTAAATGCTTCAAATTTGTTCTTTTTAAAGAATATCTCAGTTAAGTTCTTTAAATTTTCTTCTGAACTGTTGAATTTACATATGAATGTTAGCATCAGCTTGCCAATTTATTCAGACCAAGCATTGAGATTTTTACATAAGGATTGTGTTTATTTATAGTTTTATTACCACAGTCTCACTTAGCAATTTAAATTCTCTCTCATATGATACTGAACACACTTTGTTTTAAAGGGTAGTTATTGACAGTGTAGGCTGTTTCCTCTTACTAGATTGTAAACTCTATGACACTAGACATCATTTCTTCAATTTAAAAAGTCTTGAAAAGTCCTCAAAAATCCTTTCAAAGAGCAGAAGCTTAAACATATTTAACTTTCAGAAATCTTTAAAACTAGGCCAGGCCGAAGGTTAGTAAATATGATATTTTTTGGTCTTCTTCAAAGTGGATTTGTATAAACTGACTGTTAATTTGATGAACGAATTGTCAAAAGAGGCCATAACCAGTTTGATCTTGCAGTAAGTATAAGACTGACCTGGGACCCGCCGTTCTTTACTCTCTACCTATGTGCAAGTTTCACTGTGAGTTCAGGGTTTCTTTGAAACTGCAATTTTATTTTAACTGGTCTTTGCTTTCTACCAAATTGGATTCTAAATATCTCCCAAATAAGAAACAAGGCAGCAGACATATTAGACTTTTTTCAGAAGTTCAAAGAAGTTTTTGCACATGAATATAAGCATATTTCTAAATGGTTTTAAAATAGAAATCTGCAGGTGGTTGAATGCTGGTCATGATTCATGAACTATTCGTGAACAGCAGGAAAATAATAGTTACTCTGTATGTGCCATCTCTTTGGCAAAGAAAGAAGAAAACGCAGCTATGCGTAGCAATTCTCTGGCCAAAAATAAATGGGTGTCACTTTTAGTTTCTAATTGCTGCATCTGTTTTTCCAGTTAGTCATGGCATTAACACAATGGGACATGACTTAATGACCACTAGACATAGCACGAATTATTTTTAGCTCACGAAAAATGTTGCCAAGAGACTCTCCTACATGGAGTAAACATCCAAAGAATTTTTCAAACTGTAACCAATGCTGGGTCATCCACACCGCTGTTACCACTGAATTATTTGACAAGTCTCTAATTAAAACTACTGCAGTAGCATTTCTGGTCAATAGCAGGCACAGTGTGATTGGTGTGCGCGCACTCTTGCCAAGTTTTCAATTATTCTGTGGCAGTACACACCCAGCTGGTGTGGCATCCATTAGACATGGTCCTCTGACACCGAAAATCCTCCACGTTTTGTTTGAAATTGACACATTCCTGACTAGCCATGCACTTTGGTAATGAACCCAATTTCCTGACTATATTTTACTTGTATCTTCTGAACTACTTACTAAAAATTATTTTTTGGAGGTGATACAGTTCTTTTGAATAACTGCATTCTCTATAGGTCCATTTACTTACAAATGTTGTTCTGTTATTTTATATGGACACATCTCTAATTATTAACAAATAAAATAAAGTATATTATTTATAATAGCATAAATACGTCCACAGGGGTGGTTAAATGTACAACAATTCAGCTCAAATTGTAATCAGTATACATTAAATAAATTAGTCACTGCTCACTTCTTGGCTCCTTGATGGAAGACTTTTTTCAGTATTTAATATTTGTTGTCAACCGTTTGTATAGTCCGAATTCCTCACTAGTTATTTCAGTGTCCTCTAGCCATTACTAGCATTGTGAATATTCTGAAGTTCTCTCTTCTCAGATCATTACTACATTCTCTCCTCAGACATATTAGACATGTTCATCCAGTCAGTGTAGCTATACAATGTGGTACGTTATGTGACAGTTACACTGGACTGGCAGTTTGACTGGCTTGAGAGCCTCCAGGGGGATTATGAGGCACACTTCTGGGCATGCCTGTGTGTGCTCCAGAGATGTGACCTTGGGTACAGCATCTGGACCCCGGCCCCTTCCTCATGGGAACAGCTCTCCTGCTGTACTTCTTGGCTGCCCTGAACTAAGCATTTCGCTCCACTGAACCCTTCCGTCATGATGTTCCTGCTTTAGACCAAGCCTACCATGAACTGCGTCTTCTGAAACTGTGAGCCAACTTTGTTTAAACAGTGAATGTTGAGTATTATGGTTGAGTAACTGTGGTTGAGTATGATGTCCCAGCCATGGGAAAGCTGGTCAATACACAGTACAGCATGCCACACAAAACCAGTGATTCTATGATCTAATTCTAGCTCTTTTTAGTTGTGTGGCATTGGAAAAATCAGAAATCTCACCAAATATCCATTTTATTCACTAAATTAAAAGTAATGCAAACTTACATGTTTTGAGATTTAAAAGAAGCGATACAATTATAATCATATAAGATATTAATTTTCCTTCCCAACTGTCTTTATTTCTCAGATTCTACTTGAAAATAGTGAATTGTTTATTACTTATCACCTCATCCTATTTTAAGTTAAATTATAAAGGTTTTTGAGCCACTACGTTGCCAGGGAGGTTCCCCAGCTTGAGAAGTTTCATAAAATTGTACTATATTTTCAAAATCATATCAGCCCTGTATCCAATCTTCACATTTTCAAACTCAAATTTAGTTTCGGTCTCTTGGACTACACCAAACTAGAAGATGTTTATTCACTATTACAAAGCCTACGATGAACTGATGGATAATACCCGAGTGTTGATTTCATTTAGGAGAAAGATAATTGTCAAGTGGAACAGATATTCATTCTTCTGGCTATCATATTCTTTCTCTGTAGGAAGTCAAATTATAATCAGTAGCTTGCTCAGTGATTCTGGCATCAGAGCTGAGGGGCGGGTACTTGGTAACAGTGCATAATGGCCTCCTGTTTGGACAGGTTCCATGGATGTGCTGGCCTCCCGGACAGGACAGGTTTGTTTCTGGACCATGCAGTGGGGGCTGCCATGTAGCAGGGACTTTGTAGATACCACTCGCATGACAGTCTGTGTAACTGATGGCCCCTGGAGTTGTGCAACAGTGCTCAGGGCAGAAACCATTTTCCATAAAGTGCTAGTTTAATGTACATTGCCATTCATATGTCCTTGACTTGCTTCTTTTTTCCTCCAGTGATGGCTATTTCTTTTTATAATTGGCCCTTTCCTTTTCCAAGTCTTGCATTGCACTAGCTTAGTTTTAAATGTTCTCTTGTTACTGTCAGAAAAGCCACCTTTGAGCATTCTTTGAAAATATTTATAGGGCAAAACATTTTATTAATATGACATTTGATTACATTTTATGGTTTTGATATGATTTAGAATGGAGCTTCTAAAAGAAACAGCACAGTACCCAAGAGTCTTAAAACATCCTGTACCCAGTAATCTAACACCCCTTAGCCAAATCTGCATAAACTGCTTTCCAGGAGAAAGGAAGAACACACTTTTTATTTTAAGGGAAATAGAGGGTGTGCTGCTAGACTCCATAGAATTAATCATTTCCCCTTTAACTTTGCTACTAATTCTGTGACCAACTAAATATATAAAAAATGCATTTCATTCCTCATCTTCTCATAGTCTGGTAACAAATGTTAATAGATTGGAAAGTTCCTATGGTAACTCGCTTGTCTTTGTTTAATATAAGGCATCCCAAACTTTTACCATCGTGAGTTTTTGTAAAACTGGTAAAAAATCTTTTGCCATACACTTTTTGAAAAGAGGGACCTATTTTCCACCCATTTGTGCAGTCAACATAATTGACATCAAGGTAGAGGAAGTACAAGGAACACTATAGAGAGATAAATCATTATATCTGCTCTTAATGTATGTTAAGAGCTCTAGCCAGGCTCCAGGCTGCACTCGGCTCTTCCAGCCCGCAGACCTGGTTGATCTAGAGCAACACGAACTCACTGTGGCGCCTCTGGCCCAGGTACAGATACTGGATGTTGAAAGTTTAAGGCTGGATCTCTTACCACTTTATGGTGAAAACCGATCCACCGGGTATTAAAAAATACCTCTTCTGCTGGGTCTCTCTGATTGACTTTTTTTTTACAGTAAAGCTCCTGAATCTCCCGGGTTGTACTCACTAACCAAGAGCTAATCAACTTCTGCTTTCCCCGACCTGCTTCCTCAGCCCTTGCCTCTCCCCTTTCCTCTACACACACACACACACACACTCACCCCTGTTTAAAAACTGGTTTGAGAAGTATTAGGGAAAAACTTAGTGTATTCCTATTATCCACATTCATGGATTTTTCTATACAAGAGTCTCATCTCCTTGGGAAGCTTGTGTCATTTTAATAAAAAGATCTCCAGAATATTTTATGATACAATTTTTCTACATGAACGCATCTGCCAAAATGTTTATTAATTTGCTCATCAAGGCACATTGAATAACGTTCAGGTTTCCAGTTCACCAGTTTCAAGTATTTCATGGTATTTATTTGCCTAATTAACCAGCCCCATTGTTTTTCTTTTTTTGATATTGGGGATTGAACCCAGGGCCTTCACACTGAGCTATATCCCCACCTTTTTTTTGATTTTTGTGATTTTGAGACAGGGTCTCCCTAAGTCCCTAAATTGCCCAGGATGAGCTCAAAACTTGTCATCTTCCCGCCTCAGCTTCCCAGAATGCTGGGACAACTGACTATATTTTCTTTTTTTTGTAAAACACAGCACAACCCCTATACCCTGTAACACATAGCAGAAAAAAGATAGCTCTTTTTCCTTTTTACCAGTCCCTCCTCTTTTGGAAGAAGAAAGATTGAAGATAAATGAGAAAAGTAATGCTGGGTGTGGTGGTGCAGGCCTGTAATCCCAGCATCAGGGAGACTGAGTCAGGATTCCAAGTTTGAGACCATCTTGGGCTACACAGCAAGTTTAAAGCTAGCTGGAATATAGAGCAAGGCCCTATCTAAAAAGAAGATGGTGAGGGAAGTGCAGGGAGAGGGTGAGGATGAAGAAGGGAAGAGGAGAGGGGAAGGAGGAGAATCTCAGAGGTATTGTTTCTGAATAGACAGAGAAATTTAACGTGCCACCACCTTCGGAGAAGGGACCATGGCCCTCCCAGCTGTTAAAATGATTCTCGGTACTACACTTTCACATACAGAAGTGAAAGCCTTTCAACTTCCTCTCTCTTTCCTTCCATCAGTACACGATCCAATCCAGCAACAACTGAAGCCATTTTTCAGCATTGCAGTTGTGTGTTATCTGTTCAGGGAGTAAAGTGAAGTTATATGAGTATGATATGGTCTCTAAACAGACACCCTAAAAGAGGGAAATAAAATCTTTAACAGTTACAAACAATGAAATTCTCTAAATTAGCATTCTCAAAACAAAGCTCAATACCACAGCATCCCACGAGCAATCTTCATAAATTGGGACGTTTTCTGGGTCCATTATTTTGTCAGGCATAGAGACCGTGCTGCACAACAAGGCACTGAACGCTTAATGGCCTCCCAGAGAGGAAGCTTATCAGGTCACGGTAAGAGAGACTAGAGACTCACCAGCATGAAGCTGTCCAGACTGGGCACGTGCCTCTTCCACATGCCCTCAGTAGCCTGTATTTTATAGCGAGCTTTTCCACTCATCCAACCACATGGATTTCTCATCTTTCTCACATGTTCATCTCTCTGAGTAGAATGGGAAACCCTTCAGAATGTCATTATATAGTAAACTTCTTTGCATTCTAATTCCAAATAAAATATCCAGAAATCAATCGATGGTTTCTCATTTAATTAATTGGAATGTTACCACTACTACCATCATCAGTCTGCTAAAGCCAAAGAGGGAGCAACGCCTTTCTACCTTCCGGGCCATGTTGTGATGGTTTATTCAAGTCTGATTTAAGGTGATGGACCTTGGGAAGACTCTGATTGAATAAATATTTACTGAGACTCTACCAACAGCCAGTACTTTACATGTGTTCTTTCATTTAGTCCTTCCATGAAAGATTATCCAAATGATGTAAGTCTCATTTTATAGATAGTGATACACATTCAAGAGAAGCTTGAGTAGGCTACGCCAGCAAAGCTGAGATTTGAGGCAAGTTTGCTTCACTCTAAAGGCGTATTTTCCCCCACTTTATTGTGCTGTATTCTTCAGAAATCACATCTGTCATTGTACAGACAAGAGAATTAAAAGTTAGAGATATCTATAAGCCGTGCAAACCTGAGGAGTAATTTTGTTCATTACTAACTTTCTGACTTCCAGACTAACAAATTGTCATGCTTGAGATCTTTAAAATAACCCAAAGCCCATGTGTTTAATTCTTGATCACTAGCCTGTGGCAATATTGGGAGGCAATGGAATTGTCACGAGTGAGGCCTAGAGAAACTTAGGTCACTGGGGGCCTGCCCTTGAAGGGGACACTGGGAACCCCGCCAGCACGCTTTCTCCTGTTTGCTTTCCTGTTGTCACGAGATGAGCAGATTTACTCCACTATGTCCCCCCGTTGTGATTTTCTGCCTCATCATGTGCTCAAAAGCAATGTGGCCAAGTGACCATGGACTGCAACTATCAGCCAAAATAAATCTTTTCCCCTTTTATGTTGGTTAGCTCAGTTATTTTGTCACAGAAACAAAATGCTAGCTTCCAATCCAATGGAATTTAAACTGGGAATAGCCTGAAAACAATGCTTCCCACTGTCTTTATGTGCTCTGTCCCACGGCCTGTCAGTGTCTTATGATTGGACCCAAAGACTTTTTTTTTTTTAATTTTTACCAAGAACATGTATTGGTACATTGTACACATAATGATCATAATCAACATGGTTATTTTGTACCTGTACATGATTTATCTTGGTTTTCCCCCCTTCCCCTCCCCTCCCTTCCATTCCCTCACCCTTCCCTATTTGCAACAGGTTTACTTACATTTTTTCCCTTTCATCTTACTTTTCTTTTAACCTTCCTTCTTTTTCCCCCTTTTCCCTATCTAGTTCTCCTCTCTTTTGAATACTATCTTTTTTTTAACATAATATCTATTATACCCCTTTGCCCTTATTTACACTTATGGTTTCTCATATCAGAGAAACAATTCGACGTCTACTCATTAGTGTCTGATTTATTTCACTTGAGTATGTTCTCAAGGTGCATCCATTTACCTACAAATGTCTCTAGTTTGTCCTCTTTTATGGCAGAGTAGTATTCCATTGTGTAGAAAAACCACATCTTCTTTAGCCATTCATTAGTTGTTGGGCATTTAGGTTGTTTCCATGACTTAGCTATTACAAATTGTGCTGCTATGAACATGGTTGTTCATATATCACTATGGTATAATGATTTTAATTATTATTCTGGGAAGATACCAAGCAGAGGAATAGCTGGGTCAAATGGAACCTCTAGTTGTAGTTTTCTGAGGAATCGCCACACTGATTTCCACAGCGGTTGAATCAGTCTACATTCCCACCCCAATTACCCATGACCAAAATAAATCTACACCAAGACATATCATAATCAAGATTCCAGAAATTCAACAAAAGAACAGAATACTGAAAATCATTAGAGGAAAAAAGAAAAAAACCAAAGACTTTAATAGTACTATCTAGTATTTGTAGTGGAGCAGGAGGTGGGGTAGGTGTGATGCTTGCGATGGTGAGGATGGAGTGAAATTGGTAGGAGATGGCCATTCTTCCTGGTTGCTCCCAAAGCTTCCTTTGAGCCCCAGAATTTAAGCTG